>JAHPZR010028469.1:0-12500 GCA_019787425.1 Platygyra sinensis
AGAAGATAAAGGCAGAAACCGAATCTACGTAGAATGCTTTATGACGGTGTACTATATTCCAGAGATACAATGGGAATTTTACATTGGGACGTGTTTTTTGCAGTCTGAATTTCAGCGTGCAGCCGTCTCTTCCCTTTACCCCGAGTGGAGCGAGGTCTCTCGCCCGCGCCCCACTCGGGGTAGTCTGCTTGCAGCCGGTTTTTTCTCTAAGGGTCACTTAGACGCCCGGGCTTACACGAGTGTTTAGTCATCGCGAACGTAAAAGAGCGGTATGGCAGTATGACCGCGCCCATGTCTCGCCCCATTCTCCTTTAGGCTTAATATTCTCTCCTCAAAATCCCTGCTGAATTTCGAGAGAAAAACAGACAGCCAGCAGTCCACACTCGGGGTAAAGGGATTGTGCTCAGGCGAAGAGTAAACAATTCTGTTTCCATAGCAACCATCAAACCCGTTTCAAAAGTAGATTAAATACAATGTAAGTAACATGATGTGTTTCTGCAATAAAAATAAATAGAAAAAAACAATACAAAAAAACTTATTGATTTACTACTGGGGAAGCTACATAAATTAGCAGAGAAGAGAATAAATTATCACGAAAGAATTTTCTTAGGTATGTAGTGATTGTAGATCCCAAGAAATTTAAAAGGATTTTCAAAATTATGATACTCTTTGTGATGGATATTTAGCCCATCGAGACACCATATTCTCAACTCCACCCGCTTCTTCGACATTTATGCAAGGTCCGAATGCCCTTGCCAATTTTTCTCGCTGTCCGAATGCGAAGAAGCTTTCAATTCAGTGATTCCGCGCGCGGCCCGATTTCGTTCGGCTCGTACGGGAACGCTTGTTACGCGGGCTAAGTTCAAGACTGTTCAGTTTTAAATAATTAAATTTCTTTGTTTTCCACAGGATTTTCAACAGATGAAGACAGGTCATCATGAATCATTCCATAAGGTCTGAGATGATACACAAAGTACTCCAACACATACATATATTTTGGTTTGATATAATGGAATGTCACGGCATGGTCAGAACAGCACTCGGGTCCTTCTTTATATGGATTTTCATCCAGTGACCAAAGCCAAAAATCCTTGGAAAGATATCCGGGAATTAGGTGCTGTTCCGGGGGTAGCGGCATAAATGTTTCTCGTCCACTGGGGTCCCTGGTGTAATAGGGTTTGACACCCATTGCATGCAGACATTTACCAACTTCTACATCATCGGCAGCGCCTTCCGGTTTACAAACCGAGGTATCTCCTAGTGCTTTCTTAAACATCCGAACAGTTTCTCGACTAAACACATAACCTGCCCCTCCGCTATTGAAAAACGGCTTGAAATGCCTCCCCAAGTAGTGAGGTTCGTCAGGGTTTAGTTTTGAAACCAGGTGGCGAAGATTTTCAATGACCACAAAGGTATCATCGTCTGCTTTAATGAACCAGTCAGCGTCGTCAAGGTGGTGATCATAAATGTAATCCCAAGCTGCACGGGTTTTCGACCACAAGTTTTCACGACCTTCTTTAACGTTTAGTCCGATCGCATCCGGAAAGCTTGGGTCCGCTTGCGAACTCATAAACAAAAAGATATTGCAGCGTTTTCCCCAAGTTTCCTTCACCGGTTTGCCTTTGATTGGCAACGTTTTAGGACTCGTCATTACCCAGCATAAAATTCGTATTCTTTTCTGTTCCTCTTCAGCCTCTTTGTTCAAAGAAAGATGGTGGTGATGGTCCTTCATATCGGCATCAAAATCTACAGGTGATTCGACTATGAACTTGTTATCGTCCCTGTGAATAAGTTGACGCGTGATATCGTCCACTATGTAATTTTCTTCCGAAAGTAAATGTTTGTGTGTAGCTTCCTCTTGATTGAAGCGATTTAACACCGTGGCGATGATAATCCCAAAAGCGACTCCCAGGGCAAAGGCTAGAATCCTAATCTTTCCTCTAACATTCGGCATTGCACAGTCATCTGGGCTCGATATTTTCGACAGTGTTTTGTTAATATTTAATTTCACCAACTGGCCGTGTCACGCGATTACGATAGGTCCGCATCGCGTGCAAATGTTGAATTCAGTCTAAGTGTATTCAAGAAGCTACAAACATACGCAAGCATAGAGATTATTACAAGAAGCACTTGATAAAGCAGTACATAGCAAATTTCCAAATAGACTGAAGTATATCTCTTAAATTGCCTTTGGAATGAACAATAATTCCTGCTTATTTGAAAGGCTTTTCAAAATACATGTATAGAAGAATGGCCCTTCCTTATTTGGAATATCTTTTTTCATTCTAAAGATATTAACAGTTTTTGTATTATGCAAATTAGGAAAGTGATGACATAATAAACTGTGCAACTGAAATGGTAAAAATACTGAATCAGGAATATCTCTAGAAATATTGAAGCAGTCAGCATTCTTCAAACTTGTCACCAGAAATGTACATCAAGAAAGAATTAAAAAAAAAAAAACATGAGGGCTGTGGTGCTGCTGCCATGAATTGAATTTGGAGGTTTTGTCTTAACCTCATACGCTCCCAGCATAGAGAGTTTAGACAATATTAGAACCATGTCTGTTCCAAGATATATATTAATTCTTAGATTCGTGTTACAAATCCATTTTCTATTCTTTATTTTGTCATGCATCTTATATTTTTGCGTTTTTCTTTTTCCTCATCCGGGCGGTACCTCACATGGGTCTCCCATTCGTATCGACCCTTTTGCGCTGCATTACCTAATTCTATTGTTGTTTCTTTTTTGCATATTTGTAATTTTATGGTACTAAGCCTAACAAAGTTTAAAAAAAAAAAGCATGACCCTCTGTGATGAGAATATTTGGTTTATGAAAGAAAGAGACTGGAGCCTAGAAAATTGTTATGGCAATGGCTTGGCAATGGCACCACAAGGATCATTTTGTTTCTTTTGAAATGTACATTTCTGGTGCCAAGTTTGAAGATTACTGCTTCAATATTTCTAGATATCCTTGATTCAGTATGTTACTGGTTTAATAGCTGAAGTTTCTTACATCATCACTTTCCAAAGTAGCATAATGTAAAAATGTTAAATTTAAATATCTCTAGAACGAAAAAAAGATACCCCAAAAAGGAAAATTCTATTCTTCTGTACTTTGAAAAGCCTTTCAAATAAGCTGCAGCAATTACTTCTTGTTTCATTGCTGGCATTTTAAGAAGAGTCTTAACAAAGAACTGCCCAAGAAGTGGAAGACGAGTAAAGAGGTGGGGTGATCGTGAGGTGACAAGAGATAGGGCATAGTGAGGTGAGGAGGGATGAATGTCATGATATTTGCAAATGACAAACAGCATTTTTAATCTTTCGAGGAATTCTATGTGATTAACCCAAATATTCTAGAAGTAAAAATTTGATCAAAGTACCACTTTAAACCCACAAATAATGAGCCCTTAAGTTCTTGTGCCAAGCATTAAAAAAGCTCTAAATCCTCACTTTATCCTTCTCAAGCTGGACACCCTTTTTATACATAATTTGTGTGTGACTGCTTAGAGTGCAGTTGTAATTGCATAACTCCAGCAACAATCATCCATTAACGTGAATGAAGACAGAAACTGGGATGCATGAGAATAAACTTTTTTTTTCAAATTTATATTGGAGCATATGTGAGGTGTTCAAATTTTATTACCCAGTTTAAGAAAAGCAGAAGGACTCAAAAGAACTTTAAAAGATGTCAAGCCATCATGGCATATACATTAAGTTGTTTAGTAACTTAGAGACAAAATACATTCTGGTATTAGGGACCAGTTCATTATGCCATCTACTGAAGCACCTCCCCCTGACTGAATATCAGCTTACTGATATCAAAAAATAGTCTGAAAGTAACATGATACACCTTCTGCAATTGTGGATCAAGGAACATGCCAGCCACATCCCACAAAGTTTAAACAACATATGCAAATTACAGTAAACTGCAAAACTATCTCGCTGGTTTTCTTCTACATGTAAAATATTTTCAATATATCAGTCTGCTGCACTGCCACGGCAGCATCAATAAATTACTCTGTTTTCCTACATAATAATAAATCACTGTAACAAATTAGCATAAGCATAATTATTACTTTAAGTTGCAATAATAATAATAATAATAATAATAATAATAATAATAACAATAACAATAATAATAATAATAATAATAATAATAACAATAATAATAATCTTGTGAGAACCAGTGAACCAGTTAGCTTGCGAAAAAACAATTAATTTCTCAAGACCCATTTGTCACACTTTGTGAAGTTTTCTGTTGACTGTACAGTGGCAGATCCTGACTTTGAGCTAAGGAGGAGCCCAGTTTTATCTTTTTTGCCCAGCCGGCTTTTCTTCCTTCAGTCATTTCTTCTTTTTTCACCCAAAATAAGGGGGGCTCTCCCCTAGATCTGCCACTGGTGTAGCTTCAAGAGGTCCTGCTTTGCTAGACTGATTACTGTTATTACAAGTAGAGACTTCAAAATGAAGTAAAAAATGATTGCCAAGACATCCTAGTAAAAATTGTATAACATTGCAGTTTCTCATGTACAGGTCCGTCATTTTTTGTTTAGGTGTGTGGAGTTTGCATGCTGTGCGAGACAGTTTTGGAGTAGGCACTTGCTTTGAAACACTAATTACCATCATCACAAATAAAAAATATTATTGGAAACATTGTTATAAAAGCATTCTAGTCAACATGCAAATAGAATTATTCAGAAAACAGTCCTAAGAAAGCACGCACGCTGATTGGTTAAAAATGGTGTTTGTAAAACTGGATAAAGACACAGAACTAGCGTGCGCTGTTGACATAGTGATGGCACGAGCAAAGAGAATTTACATTTTGATATCCAAAGTTAACAAGTTGTTTTCCTTTTTCTCGCCATGGTGTTTTCTAAAAGAAATAGACAACATGTACTTTGTGTTTCTATTGAGTTATACAAACACTCGTGAAAGTTTGGGAGAACTCGAAAAAGCTGTGGAACCACTCGCCTGCGGCTCGTGTTCCCACAGCATTTCTCGTTCTCCCAAGCTTCAACTCGTGTTTGTATAACTCGACAGAAACACGTTACATGTTTTCTATTTTTTAAATGTAGTATTGTTTCACAGGATCTACTCACTTGAAAATCTAATGCACAAGTTATTGTTTCCTTGGAGAGTTGTATAGTTATTTTACCTTTGGTCATTGTATTTTGAGGTATGTCTTAATGTTTAAGTCATGGAAGGAAACTTGATGTTAAGTTATGGATTTTTATCAAGTACCTGAAGTTCTAATGTATCAATCAAGATGATACAGAAACAGGTTGATCGATGATTGGGACAAAGGTTGCTTTCTGTAGTTCAAAAATATTTGTGGTTGGCAACCCATTTATCTTGTCAGCCTAACTTGTTTTATGTTATTCACTTTTTTTGTTTTCTCCAGAATTTTCAACAGAAGAGTGATCATTGTGAACCATTCCATAAGGCCTAAGATGATACACCAAGTACTCTAACACATACATGTTGT
Organism: Platygyra sinensis; assembly: GCA_019787425.1. Lineage (NCBI taxonomy): Eukaryota > Metazoa > Cnidaria > Anthozoa > Scleractinia > Merulinidae > Platygyra > Platygyra sinensis. The sequence goes on from JAHPZR010028469.1 coordinate 5,489, forward strand.
TTGGGTTGATATAATGGAATGTCACAGCATGATCAGAACAGCACTCGGGTCCTTCTTTATATGGGTTGTTGTCGTATGACCAAAGCCAAAAATCCTTAGGAAGATATCCTGGAATCAGATGATGTTCCGGGGGGAGCGGCATAAATGTTTCCCTTCCGCTGGAATCCCTGGTGGAATCAGGTTTGACTCCCATGGCATGCAGACATTTTCCAACTTCTACATCCTCTGCAAAGCTTTCAGTTTTACAAAGAGAAGTATCCCCCAGTGCCTTCTTAAATCTTCGAACCGATTCTCGACTAAACACATAGCCTGCCCCCCCACTGTTGTATCCCCCAAAAGGCTTGAAATGCCTCCCCAGGTAGTGAGGATCTTCAGTGTTAAGTTTTGAAACCAGATGGCGAAGATTTTCAATGACCACAAAGGTGTCATCGTCTGCTTTAATGAACCAGTCAGCGTCGTCAAGGTGGTGATCATAAATGTAATCCCACGCTGCACGAGTTTTCGACCACAAGTTTTCACGACCTTCTTTAACATCAAGTCCAATTGCTGGATAGCTTGGGTCCGCTTGAGAGCTCATAAACAAAAGAATTGTGCAGCGTTTTCCCCAAGTTTCCTTCACAGGTTTGCCTTTGATGGGCAAAGTTTGCGGACTCGTCATTACCCAGCATAAAATTCGTATTCTTTTCTGTTCCTCTTCAGCCTCTTTGTTCAAAGAAAGATGGTGGTGATGGTCCTTCATATCGGCGTCAAAATCTACAGGTGACTCGATTTTAAACTTATTACTGTCCCTGTGAATAACTTTACGTGTGATATCGACGAAGGCATCGTCGTGGTTCTCTTCCGGAACGAAAAATTTGTGAATAGTTTCCTTCTGATTGAAGTGGTTTAGAACAGTGACGATGAAAACTCCAAACGAGACTCCCAGGGCAAAAGCAAGAATAGTGCCTCGAGCAGTCGCCATATTCGATCTCTCACTTCATTGTCCTTGCATTGGTCACGCAACCTCGATTTGGTGTACCAGTTGATCCCAGTAGATCAGACAAAAGAATCAATTGTTTTTCTTCGTGGACATTTCTGTACATGTAGTATTTTATATCGTTTTGTTTGGCCACAAGTTATGTACCTGTTTTATTGTTAAGTATTACCTTTTGGACTCGGTTTTGTGACTACAATGCAACATAGATTTTGACGAAGCACGTCGCGCTGATTGAACACGTCAGCTTTAAAATGCCATGTCACGCCAGATCATGAGTCCTTGAGTCAATACACCTGGAAGTGCAAGAAAAAAGTGCTGCAATAACGCAATCCAAACATAAAGTAAGCCATTTTGAGCCATTTTTTATTTAAATTATTTTATACACGTAGCATTTAGAGCAATTTTCAAAGCATTCTCGTACATTGTCTTACAAATGGCTAAAATCGTAACGCAATCGTCAACAGACAAATGTCACGTCTGGGGCGCCTGTTCTTCAACGAACAGCGCTTACCGACTGCTTACCTGTCGACAAACAAACTAACAGCTCTAAGCCTACCGCAGTATCGGAACCATTTTTTGTATAACAATCATAACGCTACTGACATGCAACTTATTCCTCTTGAACTCGTTCAATTTAATGTTACTTCAAATTTCACTCCTATTCAAGTAAAATCCTGCCTTAATTAATGCAGTAGAGTATAAGTGTATGTAATTGTTATTGTGTGTAATTAGATGTAACTTATGTAATTATTTAGTGGGTCCACATCAGCCTTTTTAGTTGCCACTTTCGACCTACTTTACCAAATAAAGTATGTATGTAGGCGGGGTTACACACGAATAGGAATGAAATTTGAAGTAGTGTTTAAAGGGAATTAAAAACTGTATAACAGCAACAAATCGATGAGAATGCCGGATCTTTAGTAGACCTGGATCAGTAGAAATTATAGAATACAAAATATAGACGGCACACTGATCCCGACGGCAGATATGACCAGAATGAAATAAAACGGAGTAAAGGACTAAATTATTTTAAACAAAATTGCCCAATATTTCGGTTTGCAATACGAACCTTCCTAACATTGGTTGGAAACACTACCAGACAGTCGCCGCCCCCCCCTCCCCCACCCCCACCAAAAAAAAAGAGAGATCCTCCGGTTGGTAGGGGACTGTTTGGTGTCCATCTACTTAGGGGAGCGGGGATGGCGTAGTGGTGAGAGCGCTCGCCTCCCAGCAATGTGTCCCGGGTTCCATTTCCCGGACCCGGCGTCATATGTGGGTTGAGTTTGTTGTTGGTTCTCTTCTCTGCTCCGAGAGGTTTTTCTCCGGGTCCTCTGGTTTTCTCCTCTCCTCAAAAACCAACATTTCCAAATTCCAATTCGATCTGGAATTGTCAAGCACTGTATCATGAGCCTCTGGCTCGGGTGATTGCGCAAGCACTCCCTGTGTTTGACATTAAATTTGATTTACATTTACATTTTTACATCTACTATTTCTTCACTTCAAATTTAAAATTTTCAAATCCATCAAATCTTCAACACTTCATATTTTCCTAATTTACCTAATCCTTTAAGAAAAATATCTCTTTCCCAAAATGCCCAGAAATCATCCAAAAAATTACACAAAACCGCCAAACAGTGGTTGATGATATAAGTATCCGTCTACTAATTCTTCACTTCAAATTTCAGTTTTCCTAATTAATCCATCAAATCTTTAATATTTTCCTAAATTCAACCCATCCTTTGAGAAAAAATATCTCTTTCCCAAAAATCACCCAAAAATTTACGCAAAACCGCGCCAAACGGTGGTTAATGAAATGAGCAGAGAAATTTAGCGTCGCTTGAAACATGACCGAGATATTGGCAGGAAGGCCGTGTTGAGTGACGTCAAATCAGCCTTCACTTGCCGCCTTAACACCCTGAAGAAGGCCGTGCCATCCGAAATATTGGAAAATAAATTCCCATAATTGCGTTTCATTCCAACCAGGGAAAAGGCCCTGGAAACGAGGTTGGTTTCATTCATCTTATAGCTGATTAGATCAGTGAAAGGATCCGGTTCTCCTATTTCGATAAAGGTGGTCCTTTCAAAAATGAACGTCTTATTCCTGATGGAATCTCAATCTGTCGACTCAATCTACACCCCTATCAGCCAATTATGCACTTCAATCTCCCTGATAGGCTAGAAAGGGCGAGTAAAAAAATGCAAAATTAAACAAATTCAAATATTATTTGAGTGTTCGAAAAGATGATAACCCATCAGGAAAGACAACGGACAAACAAAATATATAAAATAAAAGAAAGCATGCGGAGGACTGGGGATGAGTGACAGAGCTAGGCTGGATTTTGTAATTTCAATTTATTAAAAAATTGAAAAGTTAAGACAAAATGAGAGATCATATGGGCAAACTAAAAAAAATAAAATACAAAAACAGGCAGACCAAGTAAAAAAAAAAGTAACAAAGAAAATCAAAAATGATCGCCCTCCCCGGCGGGGAATCGAACCCCGGTCTCCCGCGTGACAGGCGGGGATACTCACCACTATACTACCGAGGATTTGGCTGCCTAAGAATGGAAAATTTATATATTTATTACAACTAGTACAACAGAAATAACGAAGTTCAGTCTTTTTGATACAGAAGTATAGTATTCGATACCAGAGCTCGATTTACCGAAGTGCTCTGAACAAAAACACGGTACGACTCTGAAATGCGACTGTCAAAATTGGATGGCTGGATATTCCAATCTGATGTTCCCTTTGTTAAACCCAAAATCTGTCTGACAGTATTCCCTTCATATAACTGGCCACCGACTTTTGCTTGAAGTAAGATTTTCTTCCTCATGCTGATCGTTTCGTTTTTTGTGTGCTGATAAAAAGCCTTTCCGATCTCGTAAGCATACCCCTGGCCTTCAACAAAGTCGCGAATTGGCATTTTCTTCTTGATCGTCAATTGGACGAACTTTCCAACCTCCACTGGAACTAGCATAGAGGTCAAAGTTTCGAAACTCAGTTGCTTTTCTGTTTTCGCAGCCGATCTTCGATACAAACGTCCTGTGAAGAGCTGCGCAAAGCGCGATTTCCAGTCTTCAGCTCTACCAAGATGAGCTGAAATCTTGCGTTGTTTGCAGAGCTGTCGTACATGTGATTTCCACAGGATGTTGGAATTCGATATTTCATTCCACTGGTGACAGACTTGGCTTGTAATACACAGCGTTTTAGCATCCAGAAAGGAAAATATTGCAAGCAAAATATCTTCTCCGACAAATTCCATGATCGTGACGGCCAAGTGATAGAATTTTTGGCAAATTTTGGCGCGCGTTGAGCCTGCGGTAGGTCCCGATTGCGGTCTATTTCAGAGGGGAAGGGTTTCGAAGTTCAGTGAAAAAATCAACTTATCCGTCGCTCTTCCTGCTGTTTCTTTCATCGATGTAGGTGACTTCCTTCCGTGCACGACTTAGATAGGCCTTTGTTGGTGTAAAGATGGCAGAAGACGAGGTGAAAAAGACCGGAGGGCAAGTTGATGGTAAGTGACTACCGCTCGCTTCAGTTCCTTTGCAGCTGGGGAGCTCATGCCATGGGTCTTTTCCGGATTCCAATCAAAGAAGAAATCTAAAAAATTAATATTAATGCGAGCCTGTGACCTTGTATTCTTTACGATCTTATTCCTTTTATTTTGCGATCAAATGTTGTTCTAACTGAACTTAAAGGACATGAACAGTCTGATCTGACATTACATGAATCATGTGAATATTTATTTTGCCTCCATCAAAAGCTTGCTACAGGCATGTGACGTTTATGTCTCGTATACCTTCATGTTCGTGGGTTCGAATATTTTCCTGTTCAATCAGTTTAAAGTGAGTAAAATATAAAACTACGTGTCTCATTTTATGCCTTCGAATTGACCTTTAATTTTGTTTTAATTTTGGACTTCATGTTTGATACACTGACAAACGATAAGACACCTCTTATTGAAGTGTCAGTATCAATTACCGTACACACATGTAACTTATAGATGCTTGAAGGTTTATGAATTAATTTTGCTTAACCTAGTCCCTGAAAAGCATACAATTGGATTGGCTTAAAAAGCTTCCTACATGTTTTGGATACTTTGTTAGAATGGTTTAAAGGATCCAGCTTTGGAATGACCCCCCTAGTCCAATATCTTCTGTCCCAAATGATCCCACATGATCACTCTTTAAGTTGGACTTATACAAAACATGGCCCGGGGTCCATGGACCACCCCATGGACCCGGTCCATGGACCCAGTCCATGGACCACCCCATGGACCACCCCCATGAGTCTGTGTTTTTGTTCATACCCTGACCTCCGGTAAATTTTCATATTAACAGGGGCGATTTCCTGTTGAAAATTAGGGGTGGTCCATGGACCGGGTCCATGGGGTGGTCCATGGACCAGGTCCATAGGGTGGTCAATGGATCCCGGTCCATGTTTTGTATACATCCCTTTAAGTTGATCATCTTATAGCCTCCATTTGGGGTGAAAAAATACTCTGCTATTTGTCCACGGACATTATCTGTTCTGAAAAGCAAACAGTTTTCTGAGAGCATAGCTTGAGGAAAACTGTGAGCTACGAAGAACAGATAATGTCCAAGAACAAATGAAGGCTTCGGTGGAAAAAGGGCGTTAGGTATTTTACTGAAAAGTGAACTTTGTCAAAAACGCTCCAAATTTCGCATGCAGTTTTGTTTCCGTGTGTCAAACAATGTTCTGCATGTTTTTTCCCTGAAGTTTGCTTCCTTTTTGAGATATTACGTATGCAAAAAAACACATTTTTCCAAGGGCATCCTCTGAGGACCTTTTGTTGAATGGAAAACAAAAGAAACCTTTTGTTTCGCTAAGCGATGAACTCACTATAATACCTGAAGCTCTTACTACTGCTTTCGTTAGCACAAGCGGATGAGGCGCTGAACGGGCCAGATTCGAATTTGTTTTGCCGTGACACTGGTTCGATACGAGGTCGCTCAAATTTTTTTTTTCGCTCTGTTCCTTTTCTTTTTTCAAAAATGAAGATATCTATTTTAAAAAAATGCGTATACAGCGGGAATCTGGAGAGATTTTTTTATACAGGTTATTGTGACGTGAGACAACACGTGAATTTCGATCGAGCGTCAAAGCAAAGAGAAGTGATGCATGATGCAGTACAGCTCTTTCCACTAATATCTTAAGCATTGTTTTTAAGTACCTTGTAGCCTGCCTGGTGGTTGATAGGCATCATAAAGCCTTGATAAACCTGTAAGTCACCAGCACGTTTTAAAGAAGCAAAACGTGTTCTGTAACTTCCAACGCAACTGATATCAGCGGCAAGTCAGTTATCAGGGTTCGAAGTCAGGTCGATCCAGGCAGCAAAGTCCAAGAGCAGTTCTTGCCCAAGAATAAAACCCTGTCGTGAGTTGTGGCCCAATTGCCAAGCGTTGCTAGCTTCAAAGTTTGGAAAATGAGAACTGCTTTTAGACTTTTCCATCATCCTCCATGTTTACCCACGCACGAGGTGTAACAGAACCTTCCTGGCATGCATTTCGATCACGTTCGGCAAGACAAGCCAAGACAAGACAAGACTCCTTAAATCACAATAATATTTAACTAATTACAGAGCGTGTTTTTTTCCTTTTTTATTCCAGCATAATAATGGCCAACAAGAAGTCGATCGATTGATTCAAACATAGATCTGTGATCCAGGTTGCGTTGATTTTACTTCAAATCGGCATGATTTGTAGTGTTTTAAACTTCTGGGATCAGGGGCCATGCAGATGTAAGGAGAGAGACCTGTACGTTGCACAGAAGGGTTAATCTGTTAATCTGTCAGCCCTACATTTTTAAGCTTATACGTTGCAGGCAGTTAAAATGAAATAGAGATCCTTGCTGTGACGCTTTAAAGTGAAATCAACATTTTAACCTATTTAGGCCCGAAATCGCCGTTTTCGAGTTTACGTGCTGGGTGAAATGAACAGCTTGCTGGATTTGAAGTGAAATCAACATCCTTGCCGTCATGCCTTAACGTGAAATCGCGTAAAGTGAACATTT
>JAHPZR010028469.1:17500-18668 GCA_019787425.1 Platygyra sinensis
CATATACTATTCAAATAGGGTCGAATTTGTACGTGGATACAGGTGTGTGTAACTTAGAAGTTGTATTTTTTAAGGCTAATTCCAGCTGATTTAATGACATATGTAGCAAAGATCTATCAAATAGGCCTATATGTGCTGTGTTGAACACACATAACTTAGATATGATTCTTCAAATTAACTATATGCCGATAGTAATGAATCTGTGCAAAATCGCCTCAAATGACTGGAAATCCTAGAAATGCTATGGTCTGTGATATGCCTTATCTTCAAAACGAGTTCGGTGACCCCCAATTTTTTTAATGTTTTTAATCTTAACTTATCATTTTCTACCTGCAGACAAAGTTTTAAAAAAATCTGTGCGTGGGAAGTTTTTGGGCGCGAACGTCCTTAAGTGGTACCAAAAAGTACAAATTACATGATGACAAAAAAAAAAAAAAAACATTCCTAACCATAGTCATTCATGCAGAGGCCTGTCCCACAGTCCTCTCCTCTCATCAATGTACATGGATGTGTACTTGTAGCTACCACACCAACTTATGACAACTGTAGACCATGTCAATGAAGGTCCTGATTGATCAGGACCCTCGTATTATTTTGTAATGCCAAATTCTGTTTTTTGTTCTCATTTTAGCTCAGTCAAGGTCACAGAGTAGTGCTCCTGAAGTCAGCGTCAAAGATTATTTACGATACATTGAGTACACTTTCATTGGGTTTGGGAAAACAAATGATCAAGTTGGCGTCAGCAGAAATGACAAAGACCAAGGTACAACATGTATATACTGTTGATAAACAGGGCCAACTTCTACCTGCACTAACTGACTTAGTTTGTACAATCACTATAATTGTACTTTTATGTATTCTTCTTGCTCCATGTTACACATATGTGAGTTTTCAGTTAGTGAATATCTTGGAACTTAGCTCAACTGGTGCTATGTGTCGAAATACAAGTATCACTCCGTGCTGATGCACAGGAAAGTACTGACATTCAGCCAATCTCAAACCAAAATAATTAAAAGTAATTGAAAGGCCGCGGGCAAGAACGTCCCCTTGATTTTTTGGCCATTTTCAAAGTGCTCAAAAGTAGCTGAATTTTGGCATGTGGGCTTTGTTTTACCTGAGAAATATTGCTCTGAAGTTTGTTTCGCAGGGTCTCTCTTCGTTTTCTAGA
>JAHPZR010028470.1:0-2500 GCA_019787425.1 Platygyra sinensis
TTATAGTAATAGTAATACTAATACTAATAGTATTAGTAATAGTTATAGTAATAGTAATAGTAATAGTGATAATGACGACGACGACGACGACGATGATGATGATGATGATGATAATTAGGAATTTGTACTTACAAGATAAGGTTTCAAGTCGACATGGCTTATACAAAGTTAAATAAATGAAGCGCCAAAATATTTAAAAAAATATCAGCAAAAAGAACTCAATCTGTTGTGTAAAACTGCTAAGAATAGAAGAAACTATATTATTTCCTTGCTGCGCGACAAAAGACTCAACAGAAGCCAGGGAAATGGGCTAATTATGACTTCGGAGAACAAAGACGAAAAAATTCCACTCCTGTATTATAGATATATAAACAACCAACATTCGAGAAAATAAACGCGAAAGACGCAGATAAAACTGGGCGACTAAATAGATATTACAGCGCAGCGAAAGAAAGAGAGAAATATTAATAGAGGTTATTATTCATTCGAAATATTTCCCTTTCTGCTTGGTTAAAACCACACGCATAATTCACCATAACCAGCTGCTGATGACCAAATTAGAAGGAACTTTGTCATATTGAACCGATGACGTCAAAAGTGCAGCTTACTGCAGATTATTGAACTGATGACGCTAAAATGACGTCAAAAGTGCTGCCCAGTGTAGATTATGGAACCGTTGACCGAGCAAACCTCGCGACCAGGATAACACCCTCTTTGATCTGCAGAATTCTTCATATCCTGCTCAGCCTAATTCAATAATTCCTGATAATTTAACTTTTCCATTTTAAAAAAAGGCAGTCATATTCCTGGCTACTTTACACTTGACGCTAGGACTAAAAGTTTATGGACTAATGTTTGCATCAAAAGCCCTTTCAAACTAGGGCATTTCATTTCTTTCAGCTTATCACTTAAGTCGCTAGATCTCAGCCATATGTCCTCTAGAGTGACAAGCCACGTCATCATGCTGATTCAGAAGCAACTTACCTTTCGCCCCGCATTTTAAATTTTGATGATGTCACGCTACCTTTATTGGAAATACATCATAATTACATGACAGCCTGTCGCCTCGACATAAACTGAGTAGTTTATTTTGACCATCTTTGCCAGAGTCATCTACATACGAACGTCAAAAGCGGAGCAAACCACGATTTTAAAGGACGGAATTACGCGCTAACTAAGAGCTGATATATAACGTTTGCTTTGCTGGGAGGAAATTAAATCAGCAAATGAGTATAAGCAACTTTCCAATGTCGACCGGATCTATTTTACTGATCATTCTGTTGGGTAAGTATAAACCATATTTTCCAAAATGATTTGGACACCCTAGTGCTGCTCAAGGCGGCCAATTAATATATATATTTTTCTACTAGAACAAGAGTAGTTGTTAAATTGATTGCTGGTTTTTGAATCTACTGAACAGTGAACCACATGAAAACGGCAATAAATAGAGCTGTTTTCTTTCCTTTTTTTGTTTCACCTGGCCAAGGGGTAAACTTCATAATAAGAATCATCCAAGTACTGTTGCTGTTCGTCAGAATTTTTGACATCCTATTGACAGGTTTTTCGACAGCTGGGTTTCTGCCTGTTTCTCGATGTTTCTGCTTTGGTGTCACCAAACCAAAAAATGCTTAAATATCTTCTGTAAATTAGGTAAATGGACTAAAAAAAAGGTTTTTTAGTTTTCTCTTTGTAGCCAAATAAATCTTTTTCACCCACTGAGATCGTTTAATTACGAATTTTGGGGTTCTGCATTTACGGCAGATTGACTTGAGTGGCAAAAGGAACAAAAAATAAGAGGTGGATTATTCGGGTACAAGTTTACTTTCGATCGACAAATATCACCATTAAAATGTATGTTAGGTTAATATGCTGTGTTATATGATTAACTTCAATTGGTCAGCGCTAGCGCTCATAATATCTTTCATGTTAACTTAATCCTTGTTCCTCGTTGTTTCAAAGTTTCTGTATGAATAAATGAATGCTTTATGTTTAGTCTAGACCAAAAAAAAAAAAATGCTACGCCGTTATTTTTCAGCATTGGGCTTTACAGCTCGTTCGCTTAGTTTTGTCGAAATTTTCTTTACATAGGTTGTGTAAATGACGGAAATATTCTTCCAATCTTTGTCCGCAAGAAAAGTCTTTTTAACTTTCGTTTAAATCTGAGAAAAAGTAATAGATCGTCAAGTTTTATTTGGTAGTTCAGTACCAAGTAGGTGATAAAGATAAAAGTCAGTGAGCACCTGCAAAACATCAAAAGCGGCTGTTTATCAGGCTAAAAATAAAGAGAAAATAATTCCGAAAAATTATGTTCATCTTATTTAAAGGGGCACTGTCACGGTATTTTAGCGTCATTTTACAATGCCGAAATATGTTCCCGCATCCATGGAAGCCCAAAAATAATGATGCAGTTTTGTTATCTTTACCACTACACCGAAACCATTTATTACCTCATAGCACTTAGCATGACAACGATTGAAATGGATTGAAATTTGAAAAAAAC
>JAHPZR010028470.1:7500-10000 GCA_019787425.1 Platygyra sinensis
TTTTCATTAAGACAGTATTGCCTTGATTTTTCAATGTTTCCAATGTTCACTTTTTAACCACATTTGCTGCCAACTATTTCTTGGTAAACCAGAAACAAAAATGAAAAATGTTTAAAACATGACATCGTCCACCCTTGTCAAATGTATAAGCATGATCGTTTCAATTGTAATGCCTTCTTATCCAACTATTACTTTTTTGAACTTTGGTACGTTATGAGTGAACACTGAATCACTGCTCGTACTCTAAACATGAAAATCAGCCACAATATTCCCTAAACCAAATAATATTAAACATAATCCAAAAAATATTTCATTTCGTTTGTTCACTTCACGAGTTTGCTCACAGAGCACTTTGATGCGTTTATGACAAGGTAAATAAAGTGTGTTTGGGTTCTGCGTAATAAGGAGACTATCCTCGCGTTTTCCGCTCCGTTAGTCACGCACTGAACTCCACTTAATTCAACTCTAGATTTGCATACAAACTCGAACGGAGAAACCCATGGCACAGCTCTATCATTGAAATTACAACAATAGCACTTCGGAGCGCTTAATTTAAACACGTGACAATAAATACTTTTGAACAGAACATTTTCTTAAGAGACTTAATTGCTTGTTAATAGAGATATTTGAAATGAATAAAAAATACATTTATTGACAACCAAAGCTCCAACAACTACAAAGTGTTTAACACAAAGTAAATCAGGAAATTAGGATGCAAAGAATAATAAGACTGATGCCCCCTTAATCGACTGTATCTGTGAGCAACCTATTCCACAAGAAAAAGACTAGAACTACTGCGTTTTTTTCTCAATAAAACTGTATTTCAAACCGATATCTAGTGTGTTGTTCTATTGCAGTTTGTTTCTTTGTTAAGTTGTTAAGGGGGCATCAGTCTTATTATTCTTTGCATCCTAATTTCCTGATTTACTTTGTGTTAAACACTTTGTAGTTGTTGGAGCTTTGGTTGTCAATAAATGTATTTTTTATTCATTTCAAATATCTCTATTAACAAGCAATTAAGTCTCTTAAGAAAATGTTCTGTTCAAAAGTATTTATTGTCACGTGTTTAAATTAAGCGCTCCGAAGTGCTATTGTTGTAATTTCAATGATAGAGCTGTGCCATGGGTTTCTCCGTTCGAGTTTGTATGCAAATCTAGAGTTGAATTAAGTGGAGTTCAGTGCGTGACTAACGGAGCGGAAAACGCGAGGATAGTCTCCTTATTACGCAGAACCCAAACACACTTTATTTACCTTGTCATAAACGCATCAAAGTGCTCTGTGAGCAAACTCGTGAAGTGAACAAACGAAATGAAATATTTTTTGGATTATGTTTAATATTATTTGGTTTAGGGAATATTGTGGCTGATTTTCATGTTTAGAGTACGAGCAGTGATTCAGTGTTCACTCATAACGTACCAAAGTTCAAAAAAGTAATAGTTGGATAAGAAGGCATTACAATTGAAACGATCATGCTTATACATTTGACAAGGGTGGACGATGTCATGTTTTAAACATTTTTCATTTTTGTTTCTGGTTTACCAAGAAATAGTTGGCAGCAAATGTGGTTAAAAAGTGAACATTGGAAACATTGAAAAATCAAGGCAATACTGTCTTAATGAAAACATTAATCATTCTCTCTTTATCAAGTGAGATAAACAGAAACTAGTTTTAAGTTTTGTTGCAAACTGGACCTGTCATCTTGTGCTTATAAGGATTGTACAAGGCCATGTTCAAGACATTTTTGATGGAAGTTTCCGATGTAAACATTCAGTGAAATGCAACTGAGTCTAGGCGATATTTTCATTCCAAGTTGCAACAAGGCGACGAGGAAACGAAGGTTATTTTCCTTTGTCAAGGGAAGTTAGAGAAAATTAAGCAAACAGAAAGGAAAAGACTTCCAACTCACGTAACCAATGTAGTGTGCCAATAACGAAGAATATAGAATGAACAAGTTGCCTATAGTATCCACAGGAAAGAGCTCAGTTCCAGAGTGCCATTTAAAGTTAATGTTTACATGCTGCATGAACGCTTCCACTTAGACTTGCCAAAAGTAGACTTTTACTTCGATAAAATGAAATCGACTTGTTCCACTTTCTCGGATTCAAATTTAAAGTCTGGGTGTGACGTAATGATTCACAGCCTATCCCTTATTCCCTGGAATTTTTTTTTATATATTTCAGAGCCAGCGTAAGGAGAGTAATAAACCATATGCCCAGTAATCACAGCCATGTTTAAGATCAGATTTCAAAGCAATACTAATTATGCTGACTTTGGAAGACAAACGACACTGTAAACAACAAAATTTCAATTCATTTACTATAGCGCGGATAGTTAACATTAGAGAAAATACTGGAAAATAAAAGCGAAAAGACATATTTAAACAACAATATTTAGAGACAAAAAAACCCCGAAAATTGCTTCGTCTGCGACAAATAATACAGCGTAGTGAAAGAAAGATGAAAGTTGTAAATAAAAAAGACGACAAAAATAGCTAATTATT
>JAHPZR010028470.1:15000-16625 GCA_019787425.1 Platygyra sinensis
TTTGGTTTGGTGACACCAAAGCAGAAACATCGAGAAACAGGCAGAAACCCAGCTGTCGAAAAACCTGTCAATAGGATGTCAAAAATTCTGACGAACAGCAACAGTACTTGGATGATTCTTATTATGAAGTTTACCCCTTGGCCAGGTGAAACAAAAAAAGGAAAGAAAACAGCTCTATTTATTGCCGTTTTCATGTGGTTCACTGTTCAGTAGATTCAAAAACCAGCAATCAATTTAACAACTACTCTTGTTCTAGTAGAAAAATATATATATTAATTGGCCGCCTTGAGCAGCACTAGGGTGTCCAAATCATTTTGGAAAATATGGTTTATACTTACCCAACAGAATGATCAGTAAAATAGATCCGGTCGACATTGGAAAGTTGCTTATACTCATTTGCTGATTTAATTTCCTCCCAGCAAAGCAAACGTTATATATCAGCTCTTAGTTAGCGCGTAATTCCGTCCTTTAAAATCGTGGTTTGCTCCGCTTTTGACGTTCGTATGTAGATGACTCTGGCAAAGATGGTCAAAATAAACTACTCAGTTTATGTCGAGGCGACAGGCTGTCATGTAATTATGATGTATTTCCAATAAAGGTAGCGTGACATCATCAAAATTTAAAATGCGGGGCGAAAGGTAAGTTGCTTCTGAATCAGCATGATGACGTGGCTTGTCACTCTAGAGGACATATGGCTGAGATCTAGCGACTTAAGTGATAAGCTGAAAGAAATGAAATGCCCTAGTTTGAAAGGGCTTTTGATGCAAACATTAGTCCATAAACTTTTAGTCCTAGCGTCAAGTGTAAAGTAGCCAGGAATATGACTGCCTTTTTTTAAAATGGAAAAGTTAAATTATCAGGAATTATTGAATTAGGCTGAGCAGGATATGAAGAATTCTGCAGATCAAAGAGGGTGTTATCCTGGTCGCGAGGTTTGCTCGGTCAACGGTTCCATAATCTACACTGGGCAGCACTTTTGACGTCATTTTAGCGTCATCAGTTCAATAATCTGCAGTAAGCTGCACTTTTGACGTCATCGGTTCAATATGACAAAGTTCCTTCTAATTTGGTCATCAGCAGCTGGTTATGGTGAATTATGCGTGTGGTTTTAACCAAGCAGAAAGGGAAATATTTCGAATGAATAATAACCTCTATTAATATTTCTCTCTTTCTTTCGCTGCGCTGTAATATCTATTTAGTCGCCCAGTTTTATCTGCGTCTTTCGCGTTTATTTTCTCGAATGTTGGTTGTTTATATATCTATAATACAGGAGTGGAATTTTTTCGTCTTTGTTCTCCGAAGTCATAATTAGCCCATTTCCCTGGCTTCTGTTGAGTCTTTTGTCGCGCAGCAAGGAAATAATATAGTTTCTTCTATTCTTAGCAGTTTTACACAACAGATTGAGTTCTTTTTGCTGATATTTTTTTAAATATTTTGGCGCTTCATTTATTTAACTTTGTATAAGCCATGTCGACTTGAAACCTTATCTTGTAAGTACAAATTCCTAATTATCATCATCATCATCATCATCGTCGTCGTCGTCGTCGTCATTATCACTATTACTATTACTATTACTATAACTATTACTAATACTATTAGTATTAGTATTACTATTACTATAACCA
>JAHPZR010028471.1:0-2500 GCA_019787425.1 Platygyra sinensis
AAAAATAACTAGTAAAAAAAAATAATAGTGTTGTTCTGTTTGTTCTGTTCTAATTCACTGATTGCGTAGTAAGATTTGCTGTACCATCCCAGCCACTAGCTGTGAATGCGAACGAAGCGCAAGTGCTCTTAGACGGCTACACACTTTTAACAGAGCCAGTATGACACAAGAGAGGCTCTCTTCTCTGGCCCTTATGCACATCCACTATCTGACAGACATTGATCTGGACATAGTAGTTGATCTGTTTGCCAAGATGCACCCAAGGAGGCTTGAGCTTGGCACACTTCTGAAAGATCGTGATGATCAGCAGCCAGCCGAGTGAACAATACGGATTTACAACTTTATTTCTATTTTTGTTATTTTTAAATAGTGACATTGGCATTGTTATTCTCTACATTGTAAAATACATACGTAAAGCATCAAAATCAACTTTGAAGTTCAAAATTTGACAAATATCCACGTTTTTAGGTTCGCTTTTAGCGACCTATATTGCTATCATACTGACCTTCAAAACGCACGAAATACAGTCTCAGACAACTTAATTTTCAAAATTTCCCGGGGGGGCATGCCCCCGGACCCCCCTAGTCAAGAGCGCCTCCGGCGCTCGTTGGTCCGTATAATCAACTGATCGCACCCACCCGTAAAAAATCCTGGCTACGGGCCTGATATTCTTTACTTCAGATGAGTTGAAGTTCTTGGTCTGGTGGTTAACTTTGAGCTGAAAACCTTTTCCCAAGGTGGGGAAGTTTGAATTGAAATCTTATCCCAAGGGTTAGGAAGTTTGACTCCAAATTTTTGTTTCTGATCAAAGTCCCCACCCTATCCGTGCGCCTACCCGAACCCCCACCCCCCGGACATAACACTGATAGCTGCATTACTCGAGATAAAGCTGAGCGAGTTGACTGATTTCTGATATATGTAAAGATCTCCTTACACGCTTATACTAACAGACCGTATAAATGTTATGCGAAAGCTCTTACAAGTTGAAACAATTACTCAAAAGCTATTTTAATTTTGAATTAAGTAGGGGAATCTGTCACCAGTAATTGAGTTTCGACTTCCTGTGACTCGGGTCAGTGATTAGCACTGTTATGCAAAAGATCAGTTACAAAACATTTTTGCCCCGTCAAAGCAGGGCAACATCAGTTCAACAACATGGCAGATTCAGCTGTGCGTTTCTTGTTGCTATCGACAACACTTTGGACTCTTCTACGGATGCCAGAGATACAAGCACAGAGTACAAGTCCTGGTAAGTAATAAAAAAGAGTCGATAGCGAGTCAAACTAGACAGTTCGACACTTGAGAATTATTCGCGACAGAGATTCGTCTGTTCTGAGTCCTCCGAGTCGTATGACATTTCGTCAGTTTTTTTCTTCCGAAATAGGGCAAAATTTGGAAAGTATTTTGAAACAATGCTTCAAAAGGCGATTTTTAATTATGTGTTTCCAATGATAAGTGATTATGGGTGCAGTTTTATGGTGGACACAACGAATTTTTCACCTATTTCCGGGTCGGAATGACGTGCTCAGATTTCAAGGCGCTTGTCGAAGGTCGAGCTATATTTACTTCCGTCCCGTTCACTTACCATCTTAGCAGTTTGGACATTACTTTGGAGCGATTTATTTTGTCGCCACACTGCAAGTCTATCATGACTAGTAGGTCTTTATGTCGCGGTTTAATGCGATCAAGCCTTCAATGTGCCGCTAGTTCGAGCTTCAAACTGCGCGCTATTACTTCACACTCAACAGATCAAGCTGGGATTATAAAACGTGCTTGCCCCAAGGCAGTTTATTGCCTTCCGTATACCCACATATAGCCACAGGGAAACTCGCGTATTCTTTTACCTTCTAAATCCTTCAGTGCAAGTCATTAAACAACGTTTGTAAAAACAGCACATGTATGGATCAGTATGTTGAGGAATGTTAGGAAATATGCAGTCTATCCTGTCGGACATGCGAGACCATTTGGCAACTACTTAGATTGCAGTCTGTTTGTCATTTTATAGTGTCTTAGTTAGTTAGAGCCTTTCGTGACAGCATTGTTTGACACTGGTCGAAAACTCTACGTTGAACTCATTTAAGGTTAAAACACACACGCACATTAGGGTCCATTGGCGTTGTTAGGCGGAGAGGCTTTGAGACTGCGCCCTCGTCAACTATCACGCGATAGAAATCGACTGATTTACGATTATCATGGGGATCATCTTTGTGGAAACAACAAAATCTTCTGTTTGCATGGCCATAAACGCGGTTTATACAGCATTGCATACATAAATGTATGTATGGCATGGTCTTACATTTGATGCCGATTAACGGTCGCGAGTCATTGCATGCTCAATCAGTGACCGTAAAAATTCGAGGAAGATACAACGGCTGAACAACACAAAGAAGAAAAACGTCAAATACTGAGGTTGATAGTCTCGTCGAGTGCCGATCAAAACCCGGGAAATGTGTTGCGGTAACTGCGTGTTCATATCTGTGGAATAATCAATAGAGTTCCT
>JAHPZR010028471.1:7500-28287 GCA_019787425.1 Platygyra sinensis
AATTGTACATTTTCGTTTAATACCGAAGCAAACGTCACGTAAACCTTTAATAAATTACTCAAAAGCTTTCGAGTAGCAATTGAAATAGTGCCAAGACAAAGTCAATTATTTAGCAGACGTTTCAGGAGTATCCCGGGTATATCCCTTCTTCAGTGGATATCCATTATTGCGCGAAAAAGTACTTAAAACTTCCATACGTTTCGAGGCTGCTGCCTCTTCATCAGTTCCACTGATGAAGAGGCAGCAGTCTTGAAACGTATGGAAGTTTTAAGTACTTTTTCGCGCAATAATGAATATCCACTAAGTTTCCTTATCGAGCAAACTTTGCGCAACACAGTTTTATTCTTGTTTCCCTTCTTCAGTGCTACGTTTATGGGATACATCATCAGAGAAATCAACAGTAAAAATACCCCGCGGCACTTCGGGCTAAAACTACAAAATAGCCCGAAATTGCCTCGCATACATGCTAGATTTCATTCTAATGCAAATGAGCAGGGTTAACCGTGTTTTCACGGCCACTCAAACCTTGATAAACCAAATGTGCATTCTCAAGGGCATAACTTAAAGCAAAGAAATACGGACCAAGTTGCACTAGCGAACATAGTAATTATGTTTTCTCGGGTCTAAGTGAACTCTGAAAAGGAAACAAACTCTCGAAGAAAATTTGCCAATCGTCAGCTTCAAAAAATCACGGGCCTAACTAAACATAGCGTTTCGTTTCTGTTTGCAGCAAAACTCAGCCATGAAAATATCAAGTTCATGCAAGTTTATTAGGGACATAAAAACATACAAAGTGGCATAAGCACTGCTCGCAGTTTGCTACAGCTATTAGAGGCGAGCAGTGGTTTTGACGAATAACAAATTACAACAATTAAATAGTAACTTACAATAACTCACAGGTAAAACGAGAAAAACGAAACATGAATACAATGACAAAAAAAGCTAGGACTAGATGTGCACAATTAAAGAAATCTAGTTTTTCAATGATCTACCTAAGGCTAGTTTAAAATACGTATTAGTTATTGCCTCTATATTTCTTATCAGTATTGTGTCTTCAGTCAATCTCATTGTTTCTTTTCTTCTCAGATAAGAAAGACACAGAAAGTTTCACCATAACAGAGTACATCTTGATTGCTTGTCTTGGCGCGTTTGTTTTCGTTCTGATCGCCATCGTTTATCTTGTTGTTCAGATAACACGCCTGAATAAATCTGTGCGCAATTTGAAAGACACAAGCCAGCGTTAAAATGACATAAAAGACAGCAACTCGAGCAAAGTGCACCGTAATTTCTTTTATTGACTCCGTCAGCGTAAGTTAATTTTGTACATTAAGGGAATTTTGCGTCAAGTAAATAGTTTTGACAACCCAGTCAAACAACTTGTAATCAAAAGCTGTATATTCTTACTGTTACAGCGCATAATTAAAAATAGATAACCACTTTGTAACGAAAACATACAAGGATTTGTCAGCCGAGTTAATAGGCAACATTTTCCCCGCACACAACGTTGTATGACAACTCAAAGAGCGATGTTGTTGTCGAACCCTGTAGAAACAAGTTGCACGAGGAAGATAACATTTCAACATTAGTCAGTTAACAGAGAAGAAGGGTTGGCTGTTAGTTTATAATGTGAAATTTGCCCGGGGGGGTACTTGGGTAAATTTTTGCTGGGTATGTGCCGCTGGCCTCTCAGAACCCCTACCCCATTATAGTCCATTCCGTGGCCAATTATAGACCCCATCTTAGTCACGTTTGGGCTATAATGTAATTTTCGCGATCCCAACTTAATCACGTTCTGTTTATGCCTCTACCTTATAGAGCCTTTTAAGTAGGTGTAATCCTAACATGAATTGACACGAGTTTGTTAAATTGAAAGTAGAACACTTTACTTTTCACCTACAGTACAAAAAATCTGGTACATGTGCTAACCGAAGTATTTCCAAACGTACCGTCATAAGTAGCTGAAATGCAAATATTCTTTACATTGAAAGCTAACAAGTCCCAAGCGAAAGCGATCAAACGCTTGCTAATCCAAAAGATCCAAGTTGAGTTAACTTCGATGGACGATAACAACGCAGATCAGCCGGGAAATAAATACCGGGAAATATAAATAAAAATATAAAGAGGCTAACAAAGACCGTGTGGTCGCCTTAAATATAAGGAAACCAGAAGCCGCCAGAATTTTGTTTTAGTTTTGGGCGTGGTTCACATTCATGTTTCACCCTCAGTAAGTGCCATTTCCCCTTAGCACGTAGCTCGATTCTTACTCTACAAGGTACCAACATAACGCCAGCAGTGCTCAGTTTAGATCTCAACGCACTGAACCACACGTTTTCAGTCCTTTAATCGAGGAGCTGCGACACGGTTAAATGGTTTGAAAAATTTAGCCTAAATTTTCAATTTCATTGTTGTAATCCGTGTCAATCTTCTTCATCCTTAACCATCCTTGTTCCTTTATGGTTTATTATTAGCTCCTTAGTAATAAATTTTCCTATCTTTCTAAAGTATTATTTTCAGGTTTCCTTCAGTTTAAAGGTAATTTTGTTGATGGTCAAAATAACTCAAAATACCTTGACATAGCTCCTTTAAGGTACCACGACCGCCCCCTTATTGGGAAGTACACAGCCCCCATCCCGGGGTTAATGTTACACAGTTTGTAGACACTGGTCACTTTCTAAATGCCGCGGCTGTGTTTAGTCTGGCTTTCAATATTCAATATTTCTTAGCATGAATAAAAGCTCAGTCTGCCCTTATTAACTTACTTAACCGAACCTCCTCTGCATAAGGAAGAGGCTTGGACTGACCTTAAGATGATAGAGGTTTGAAACTAGTTCAGATGATAACTGGATAATTTTAATATATGAAAAGCACTTTGGTTTGCATCTTAAAAAGTCATCTCCAGCCGCGCTTCTGCCCAAAGGTCCAATCACCACTAAATAAGAGAACTGTACATCGGGGTAAAGACAATCACTACATCAACGCAACCAAGTTTTTGCTGAATGCATGTTCAAGCAGAGAATTTCATAACCATGAAAATTTTAATATCCACATTTTAGGCATCTCGTATTTGTTATTCATGTAGGTGCTACTCTTGTTTACTACATTTCATAATTCAAAAATAAATTCTCTTTAGTTGAAAAGTTCAATTGTGTTCCTTTAGTTCGTGGGTTTTGCAGCCTCCTGCTCCCTCTCTTCCTGCTGTAGTCTGGAGTTGGCATGTACCCTTGGTAACTGAACCTTAAAAGGAATTTAAAGAGAGCAAGAGGCAAGTTACCCTATCTAATTTACACCTGGTTTGATTCACTAGGATGTAGCTGTGGCCATTTTCTCTATCTCTTCTGCTAACTCTAGACAATACAACACTCTTTTCTTGTCTTGAGCAATTTCCTCAGAGCTACGCTCTCCCCGGATCTCAGCCAGAAACAACTCCAAATCCCTGGCAAATAGTCCTTTGTGTCCAGGGGTTGGGGGAGGAGGGGATTTAACAAGTGCAGGCTTTAGGACAGTGCCATCTTCAAATTTAAACTCCTTATGTGATTGCCTCACTTTTCCATCCCTTACTCTTTCTGTGATCCATGTCAAGGGCCTGTACACAAAACAAAATTAAAAACTGCATTGGGACCACCACATGGGCTTACTGATCTAGAGCTTTATATCATAGTTTCTATAGCATGTGGAAAGTTATGGAGTGAACTAAACATTATAGTGGAGAAATTAAATATTAACTTGAATGAATGAATGAATGAATGAATAATAAATGCTTAATAATTAATTAAAGAAATAGAATAAATAAATATAACTAACCATTAAACATGAATTTAACCTACCTGTTGTCCGAGGTGTAAAATTTGCAGGTGAGTGACTGAAGGTCAGTTTCATGCACAAAGTGAGCTTCTTGTAATGTCAGCTCGCCAAACAGATCATTTAAACACTCCAAATCTGATATCCCTGAGAAACTCGGAAACCCAGCACGGCTTAAGTCACTTATCCAATCACAGGAAAATCTGGCATCCAAGCGAATTGTGCCCTCAAGGAGAGGAACATTCTTGGTCTTGATGCTCTGCTTCAATTCTTGGTGAGAGTTAACAAGGAGAGCAATGTCCTCGACATGGCAGATCAGTCCTGCATGTACAGAAAAAAGAACAAAGAACAACTTGAAAGCATCCATACTTCTTAAATACTTTGTGAGAATTTTAAATGATCAGTCATTGGTGATGATAACAAGCAAATCAAATACCAGATTATTATTTTTTAAAATCAGTTTTCCACATTAACAAATCAAGTATTAAAACTGGAACATGCTTATTTTTTGAAACCAACTTAAGGTAGTCACTAAAATGTGTTCCATTCACACCAAGAAAATAGTAATGCCTACCCTACAATAGCTTAAGGCCGGGTATAACCCCAGCCTAGTATGTAAAATTTCCACCTATTCCAGCATTATAGGCAAGCAATGCATACATATTAACAGCTTTTAAGCAATTAGTCTAGCAAGTAATCCAAAGAGGGGTGAATCCATAAATTTCAACACATTGGGTGACGTGATTTACTACAGAGAAATGGCCGTCTCTCACTGTTGCATGTTTGTCATCGTTTTTTGACGGGGAATTTTTTCTTCACAAAAACCAAAGAACGTTTTTGTGGTATAATCACCACAAAAACATACAAAAACAAACCAGATAACACAGACAAAACAAGCACCGCTTCTCTTATTCAGAACTCCCAATTAATATCAATTAGCAATCTGCATCCATATATTAAGTTGCCTTTATATGTTTATCATCATCCACAGTGTTACCTTTACTCTCAGCCAAACTGAAAAGCTCTTTACCACTCTGAGCTGTCAAAGATAAAGGAAAATCTACCAAAACATGTTTTCCATGTTCAAGAGTCTTCCTGAAAATTGAATCAAAACAGTTAACTGTCCAATGCCTGATGTATTTTACCATGTTTAAATAATGATGATGATGATGATGATGCAAGTGATACCCTGTTGTGGTTTCCCCCCCCCCCCCCTCCTCCCCGTAGCAACCCTGTTTGACCACATTTCCAAACATCTCAAAGTTTGTTAAAAATGATCTTTTAGTCAATTCTAATTTATTAAACCTTATCAACTGATATGTTACTTCTCTAATAAATAGCCAAAGGTCAAAGTACTAGTAATAATTATCATGATTCACCTGGCATAGTCTTCATGAGTGTCATTTTCTGTGCATATAATAAGTGCATCTACATCGTCCCTTGACAAAGCTTCATCCCAACCTAGAGATGGTATATCGTCTTCCAATTTTCTTCTGAAAAAATTTTAAATGTTCAATGCATAGCAAATTAATTTACCCAACACAAATTCAGCTCATACTTGAATGAAATATAATTGTATGTGCATGACATTATTTTTTTCTGGTTTGAACACTCTGGCATGACTTAAACATACCACAAGTGTGGGATCATTTGGGGTGACCATATGGCTTCTCGGCCCCCATACTTAAGCATCAGCACTGCACTGATGCTTAAGTATTGCTTAAGTATTGCTTTGGGTAAAAAAAAAAATGACAGAAGAGAGAAAAGCCAACATGGCAAGTAAATCAACTAACTAGTCAAGCTACAGTACCTGAGATAGTCGCTCTACGCATGTACCACATAGTTTTTTAATTACCCATCATGGATAATAAATTTTTATTGGAAAACTTTAAAAGATCTAAACATGCATGCTGATCGACAAGAAAGGTACAGTGTAGATGTTCAAATTATACATATGAGTAATAATCTCCATTATTAAAACTAAGATCTTAATTTAAGATTTTTTGTCTTTCCTCACCACCAGAACAAAAGCTGATGTAAGTTGTCAGCTTTTGTTCTAGCCCTGAGATAAGATTTTGCAGAGCGTGAATAGAATTTGTTGCCATTTTTATGTGAAACTGTCTCACATCTATGCCAAACTCCCGGTCTCCCATACAAGTCACCAAATCTCCCGGACAAAACAAATAAAAGATAAAATACATTTTCTCACATATTTTGGCCGATTTTTCATATTTGGGCAGATATTTTTTGGATATTTCATGAATTTTTAAGATTTAATCCGAAGATCTCTACTTTGAACAGGTAACATTGGCTATCTCCTGGATTTTGACTTTTTTAGGCTGGCATCCCTGTCCAGAAGCATATCTCCTTCTTCTAGGTGATCATCTCGTCCCCAGAGGCCGCGCTCCTTTTGGTAAGCACCAAGAATCGCGACCTCTGGCTGGGATGCTAGGTGATAAGCTTCTGCTCTATCTCATATGGTATAAAATGCCCCACATGCAACCACCAGATGTTCCACCTTCCAGGGCCCAAGAAATTGTCAACACCCAGGGCATACTCAAGGGGAAAAGGTACCGTGTACACTGCATGCTTATGCGTCTTTTGGATCAGTTACTTAGATCTTTGCCTAACGGGGGGACCACTTTGATATTCTCCTAATGTACCAGTCAAATTGAAGCTTAAACAACCCCCCCCCCCACCCCCCCGGGCATAACCTGGGCATTTGACGCCTCCTCCTATCCGGGAGGAAGGGCATTTGATTACCACTCATAGGGGGTGGTCAATTTGATTACTAGCCTCGATTTCATGTTACGAACCGCGCTGATTCCACCTGGGTCGATAAATCATGGCCAAGACAGCCAAGACAAACTTTGATAAATTCAAAGGAAAACTATTGCGTATTTGTGGCGGATTGATTGAAAACCAAAGCCCTACACAATTTATATCTATAATGTATCAATATGTGTTGTCTAATAAACCATGTTAACATGTACAGCTTCAGAAGCATAATAGAAGCTACAATGTAGCTATTGAAAAGTTAAAACAGTAAATTATTTGTTAATTTTCCTAGGGGGCGGGGGCATTTGAACGGCTTTTCGGGCCAGTGAGTGAGGCATTTGAACAAAAATTATCTAAAAATTCAAATGCCAGGGGTTTGCCCGAGAGGGGGGGGGGGGGGGGGTGGTGGAATGTTCAACCTTCGATTTGACTGGTACATATAATGCATCAATCAATTCCAGCGGTGCCCATCCCCGCCGGGCAACCGCGGGGCATTTGGTCACATTGTCAGTCTTGGGGGTGGGGCATTAGCGAATTTTATCCCGGCCCGGGGGCCGGCATTAGCATACCCCGGGGCGAGCTCCGGGCATTTAACACACGTGTTTTCGAAAGATGGATGAGTTTATCGGGAAGGACGTGGCCTTTGTCAAAGACTGGCTTGTCCCTCAGGGACTAGAAAAACTTGTCGATGTTTTTAAAGGTATCTTTTCTCAATTTTAGATATTTCTTCATTAGTTGTAAGCAAATAATATAAGTGACAAGGTGAACTGTATTTTGTTTATCACAAAACAATCACTAACCTGAACACTGCGTGAAGGACTATTTCGCATTTCGCATTCAAAACTAGCCTAACAACTTTTAAATTCATGAAAGTGGAATTAAAATACTGAAGGTTTGCGAATTCCAGTGATGTGATCTTCAACACAGATCTTGCGAGCATAAAATGCAATCAGCAATGCATCATCATTTAAAATGTCTTTATTATTTACAGCGACAAGGTGAAAAACAAAAATAAAAAAAATTATAAAAATTTTGTTAAAAACAAATAAACTAGCATGTACTGTTGTTCTTGAAGTCTTTAACACCATTGCATTAAAAAACTAAACAGTTCAACGTTTTATTCAATGGTTAATAAAAAAACTCCAGAAGTGTTGGAAGGCGACGATCCCGGTGGCGGGGCATTTGCCCTCTTTCTTCTGTGTCCCCGCCCCGGGGAATTTGCCAAATTTTTCTAAAAAATGCTAATGCCCGGGGGTTAGCCCGGGCGGGGGATGGGCACTGCTGGAATTGACTGATGCATAAACCTCAGAGTTTCCCAGGAGCTTTTCGAACATTTCTGCTCATTTAGCGAGTTATTTATATTTATCAAGTTTTAGATGTTCCAAAATAATTGTGTATTTCGACCGAAAGCAGAATTCAAGGCCACTTTCAGCTAGGTTTACTTTTCCTGACATGGAAAAGGCTACAACTGTAGTCTAATATCGATCGGGACGTGAACAAATTAGTTCTTTTTTTTAAGACGAAAAAACAAATTTTTGCTATATAGCCTTACCTTGAAATTACTCCTCGAAGAACAGCGCTCTCTCCTAACACTTTCTGCTTTAAGTCTCGTACTCTGACTTTTCCTGCACGTCCTAATCCGACAACTACGATCCCCAAAGGCTTGTCCGCCATGTTTGCACCCAGGCGTGCAAGAATTTAGTCCAACGAATAAAGACCCGAGGAAGTAGTGCCGTGACTTCAAGTTATTTCTTCTTGCGCTATAGCGTTAGTTTATAAGAAAATGGGAAGCTGGCATGAGCGACAGTACAGCTGAGACGACAGCTGATCTTGAGCACGGACCAGATGGGAATCTTAAGTGCCTACTGACGTATTTTGGGGTACGGGTCCGTTGTTAAGGATGTAATGGTCAAGTAATTTGAGAGAATTGAACGAACGTCCTTAATCGGTCACGTGACCATGGGCGTGGCATAATGACGTCATATTTAGGGTCATTGGTTTACAAAGTTTGAAACTGACCAAAATAATGCTAGCCTCCTACGCCGACGTTCTTAGGCTTGTCACGCGTTCCTCCTCCTAAGAACGTCTGCGTGGGAGGCTAGCATTATTTTGGTCAGTTTCAAACTTTTGTAAACCAATGACCCTAAATATGACGTCATTATGCCACGCCCATGGTCACGTGACGATTAAGGACGTTCGCGCTAATTGTTTCTGCGCATCCTTACTGCGCATGCAAATTCGAATGCCACGTCATGCATCGAGCACGCGCGCTAACCTTATGAACAATGATAAGAGCTTTGATTGGATTTAACGATCTTGGACATTCGGTGACCCCTACTTGAGGGGACAAGGGGATTTGCGGTGTTGATGTTTTTTTACTGCGGTGATGCGGAGAATAAAATCTCAATTTGCGGTGTTTGCCGTGATCTCAGACCCCTCGGTGTGCGATGTTTGTGTTTTTCACGCTGGCGGTGTTCGGTGAAATGAAACAAGAATTTTAAAAAGATTAAAACCGCGCTTTTTTAACTCTTGCGCTCACAAAAACATTACGTAATATTTAGCAACAACGTTTTGCGAGAAAACATTATCCGGAAACAATTTAAAAGATGGTTAGGACTTGTTCCATATCTCAAACCACCCTTGGATACCTTGTGATGCGTACACAAAGTAAATACTGATTATAGGCCTAAGCACTGAAAATACTGATTAGGGTTAGGGTTAATGCAAGGGGTTAATGGTTAGCTTCTTTATAGCGTTCGGGTTTCCGATTAGGTACTTAAATTAAACCACTTGTTTGTAGTGTATCGTCGGTGGTCTAGTGGTTAGAGTGGAAGACTGCCGAGCTAGCGTCCCGGGTTCAATTCCACTTCGTCCCAACGAAATTTTTAAATTTTTTTTTTCCGTTTAAAATTGAAGAGACTTGCACTTTGACAACATTTGTTGAGCAGAAACTAAGTCTCTGTGTCAAGAAACTTAGAAATTTCATGCGAGTCTACGTGAATAGGGAGAGGGCAGTTTGAGATATGGAAACATTCTTTGCCTGAAGCTGGTCTAGC
The DNA here is from genome assembly GCA_019787425.1 of Platygyra sinensis. NCBI lineage: Eukaryota > Metazoa > Cnidaria > Anthozoa > Scleractinia > Merulinidae > Platygyra > Platygyra sinensis. The sequence goes on from JAHPZR010028471.1 coordinate 17,133, forward strand.
GTGACTTGTAATCGGAGAATTCTGTTTATGTCTGAGGAAAAAATACCTTGACCTTTCAAACGACTATCAATTTACATATGTTAAAAGGGTTTATGACGAGCGCTATAAAACATGATAAAAGGCTAAGTTTTAACTTGTTTCCCCAGAAAATTCCATCATAGCTTCTGGCGAAGTAAACACGATCTTACATTTATCACCGTCAGCGTGATCCATGGCCAGAAGTAATACCTTTATAGCGCATTGAATATTCCCTTCGAAAGTAAACAGAAGCAAAAATTCCAGATTACGAAATCTTCTGTTTCGCACGCAAAACCAAAATACAGCTTAACTCTGGATAATTTCAGCCTTAGTAGCCAGCAGCTGGTACCAAATTAGATGCTTTATCCTTGCAAATGTCCTGCGCCCATCGCCGAAGGATTTTGGCCCAAGTTTGACCAAATAAACATTTTTCCCGTCGGCGGCCATTCTTTTGTTTAAACAGTTAATTTGCTAACTTGACAAAATGCTCCTGAGGGGGGATATGACGAAAAGAGCTGAGAAATGGCCTGTAATTGGCTGATGATGACATCATCCGGTGACAACAATTGGCCGAGTGAGTCGGAGTTTGGGTCTGCTCACCGACAAAACGAAAAAAACAAGAATTTTAAAAAAAATAAAACCGCGCTTTTTAACTCTTTTGCGCTCACAAAAATATTACGTAATATTTAGCAACAACGTTTTGCGAGAAAACATTACCCGGAAACAATTTAAAAGATGGTTAGGACTTGTTCCCATATCTCAAACCACCCTTGGATACCTTGTGATGCGTACACAAAGTAAATACTGATTATAGGCCTAAGCACTCAAAATACTGATTAGGGTTAGGGTTAATATAATGGTTAGCGCCTTTATAGCGTTCGGGTTTCCGATTAGGTACTTAAATTAAACCACACGTTTGTAATGTATACTCGGTGGTCTAGTGATTAGGGTGGAAAACTGCCGAGCTAGCGTCCCGGGTTCAAATCCACCTTGCCTAGACGAAATTTTTTAATTTTTTTTTCCCTTTAAAACTGAAGAGACTTGCACTTTGACAACATTTGTTGAGCAGAAACTAAGTCTCTGTGTCAAGAAACTTAGAAATTTCATGCGAGTCTACGTGAATAGGGAGAGGGCAGTTTGAGATATGGAAACATTCTTTGCCTGAAGCGGGCTAGCGTGACTTGTAATCGGAGAATTCTGTTTATGTCTGAGGAAAAAATACCTTGACCTTTCAAACGACTATCAATTTACATATGTTAAAAGGATTTATGACGAGCGCTATAAAACATGATAAAAGGCTAAGTTTTAACTTTTTTCCCCAGAAAATTCCATCATAGCTTCTGGCGAAGTAAACACGATCTTACATTTATCACCGTCAGCGTGATCCATGGCCAGACGCAATACCTTTATAGCGCATTGAATATTCCCTTCGAAAGTAAACAGAAACAAAAATTCCAGATTACGAAATCTTCTGTTTCGCACGCAAAACGAAAATACAGCTTAACTCTGGATAATTTCAGCCTTAGTAGCTAGCAGCTGGTACCAAATTAGATGCTTTATCCTTGCAAATGTCCTGCGCCCATCGCCGAAGGATTTTGGCCCAAGTTTGACCAAATAAACCTTTTTCCCGTCGGCGGCCATTCTTTTGTCTAAACAGTTAATTCGCTAACTTGACAAAACCCTCCTGAGGGGGGATATGACGAAAAGAACGGAGAAATGGCCTGTAATTGGCTGATAATGACATCATCCGCGGAGGTTTGGATATAGTCACCGACATGACTTAAAAAAAAAAAAAAAAAAAAAAAAAAAACCGAAGGCAGAGCAAGAAACCGCCCAGCCTTCGGCTGCGCGGTTTAAAAAAAAAAAATAAACCGAAGGCAGAGCAAGAAACCGCCCAGCCTCCGGCTGCGCGGTTTAATTATTGCGGTGCTGTGGTTTCTTGTTTGGTCTTTCTCAGACTCAAATTTAGCATGTTAACTTCGTTAATCCGTGATAGCTTATGGCAATCAGGTACCATTGTGAGTAATTTTTAATATATTACAGACCAACAGTTTTCGAGTTAATCTTCAATGCTTACCAACGCGAAGCTGTTTTTGTTAATGTTGTTAATAAATACGTAACTTGACAAGTAACTTGATCTCTGCCATCCGGAGCTCAGCTTCTTTAGACACGTGGAAACCATGGCCGAATCCTGGAAATTCTGGAACGACGAGGAGGAATCTATCCCGGGGGGGGGGGGGGTACTCCCAGAAAAATTGGGTGGGGGTGTGCGGCCCGCTTCCCAAAACCCTTACCCTATTCAGTGACCAAACTCTGCGATATTCCCTACCCTATTTATGACCTGACCAAAAATTCGAAACCCTATTTATGACCTGAACCTTACATTAAAATCTTGTTTCAGACGTGCGTTATAATTGGATCCCTAGCTCAGACTAAGTTAAATTACCGTAAACATAATTTGTGAAGGGCTTTTGTTAATTTTCTTTTGGTTTCTTAAAAACATACCCATATTGAGGCTAGAGTATAAAAACCATACCCTATTTATGACCAAAATGGCCAAAATCAGCCAAAATTGATACCCTATTTATGACTAAAACGGCTGAAAAACCATACCCTTTGGGGCCGCACATACCTATATAGCCCATATAAGGGAGTACCCCCCCCCGGAATCTATCATTGATTAGGGTGGCTCCTCTCTTTGAAAACTAGCGAAAAATAAATTCAGGTGTCGTGTCAACAGAGAGGAAAGACGGCAATGTAAGTTAAGGGAGTGCACTTGGCAAGTTTACTATAATTTCCTTTTTGACCTTTCTTCATTGCTATTCTTTATATCTAAATGTCCTCACGGTTTAGGGTCATTTAGGGGTCATTCTTTCCATCATGAAAAGTTTCCTAATATACCTGTTTCACTAGTATCTGAGCTGCATAATTACAATACCCGCAGTGCATCATCCAATCAAATCTTCATACCCCCGTTCCGTACAAATCTTAGGAGATTTTGTCCCAGCATTATTGGATGTTTCTTTTGGAATGATGCCACAATTCATCAGGGACAAACCATCCAAAAGAATATTTAGAAAAGCACTTTTGCGCTGGTACCTTGCTCAATACTAATGAAACATTATCCTCTTCTTAATTTACCGAAATATTTTCCTTTACCTTTTTTTTAAATAAAACTCTCAAGTCTTGTCATACGTAACCTTAAGGGGCACAGCATTAGTTAATCTAGATGTGCTCCTCTCCTGTGCCTTCATTATTACATGTGAAATAACTTAAGTGTTGTAAATTTGCATCATATGTTTTCATTCCTTTGAAAAATACTTATGTACCGTTCAATATCGGCTCCAAGGTCCTGTGACCTTCTCGAACTTTTATTTCTTCAAACGGTTTTCTGGAAATGCTGTTCTATCCCTTGGCAGCTTTTCGTGTCGACTTCTCAGTCATGTTCATGGAGTTTCTTACAAACGAGCTCTCCCGGTAAGTACAAGACTGAAACCGATTTACGGCTATCAACAGTATCGACGCGTAGGCACAAAATTACGTTTTGCATGTGTTTATTTTGTGGATAATTGTTCAGGTATAAAAGTGTTACGTCAAATGAAGACGTAAAATTATGTAGCTAAAAATAATTGTTGCGGTGACGGTGTTTCGTGGACTTTTCTTGCGGTGATGCGGTGTTCATTAAATTTTTTTGCGGTGTTGCGGTGTTCAGGGGCCCCCCATGTCCCCCTCCTACTTTTCTTTACAGAAACAGATTTAATTTGCAATTATCTCTACATTGTCCAAAAATTAACAAAAAATCAATGTGGGAAGTTGAAAAAATTTCAAGATTTCTGTCCACGGGACATGGAATCCTGCCATCTTACGGCTGCAAGGCGTGTGAAACTATGGTCGCTGAATGCGAACTTGTTCTTTGAGGAACCTCACCAGTTGACTTAATTCGCTTAATAGGTCCAGTTACACCATATTTGGCTGATAACACTTCTCTTCAAAGCTCTAATTGCAATTGCCACTGTGGTCTTCTTCTCTAACGAAGCCCGATTTACTCAGATTTAGGTGTTCTTCCGGGCATGTTCTCTCCAAACCGAAGTCGGTGACCTCCCAATTTTTTTACATTTCTGACATCACTAACTCATCATCTTTCAATGGTAAAATTTTCAGAGAAAAATCAATGTTAGAAAAATTTCGCGCGAACGCCCTTAACCAGCGGTTTGACAATTTGTATTCATTTTTGTATCCTGCTAAGCATGGGTTTCTTTTCATTTTGAAAAATGTTCTTTTTAAAGAGATAAACGATATTGAAATACCCATAACATTTTTTAAACAAAATGTTTTCAAAAAACCAGTGCTTAGCTATATTCTGTACTTTGGGGTGACAGGAGCCCATTATTATTGTGACCAATGTCACAAAAAAAAAATAAAACATTAATTCAATTTAAAGACCGTCGGAATAACCCAAAGATTTTCGTACCTAATCTTCGAGAAATCTGTTGGGCACAAAATGGCTTTTTTCAGCAAAGCTAAAGCTCATTCAGCGTCATGGCAGCCAAATAACTGGTTTAACGGATAAAAACAGCATTATTCGCGTGAAAATAATAGCTGGCACATTTGCAGAAACGTGAGAGGACTGGGACGAGATTCTTACAATGATTACCTCGAAATTCTAAACATTTTAACTGAAATGTTACTGGATGAAAAGCTACCCAGCCAAGTTTGAGTTTTCAGGGAAAAATTCCATACAAACCCTTATAATTTTGTGGCCTGTCTACCCAATCTATACAAAGTCTTTATTTTGGGAGATATTTGAAAGAGCTTCCATTTTCCTTCTCTAAATACTTCTATTCTCTAATAAAGCAATTATTGAATTCAATTATTGTTTTAGTACTTATTCAAAATATTTTCAAACTCTTAAAGTGCCCCTGTGATCAAAAAAATCACTTCCTTTTTTCCTTGAGATTCTGAAAGTGTGTCTGCTTAACACTTGACTGGCAAAATTCTGACCTTTCATTTTTATCCAAAGGCTGTTTACTTTGAGTGTAGGTTTTGGATTTCACGATCCGCCATTACTCACGTTCAAACCAGACCGATTTGACCTCAGAGGGTTGGATCCGGGAAAAGTGACGTCAAAGGCTCACCAGCTTAAAATTTCAGCGTGTGAACGCAACTTATTATGTATGCAAAGTGCGAGTTTAAAAGTGTGAAAGCCCAAAACTCCCATGCTGCATATTAATTCTGCAGCGTACACACGCATTGCATTCTTAAACTAGTGAGCCTTTGACGTCATTTTCTCCTCGATCCAGCTCTCTCAAGAACTTAAATTTAGTGATGGCGGATCATTAAATAGGAAAGTTCCAGATAAAATAAACAGGTTCCTTTTTTAAATCAAGGATTAAAACTTGGGTCACTTAGTGTTTAGTTAACATAGTTTTGAAATCCAAAGAAAAAAAGATAATTTATTTTTCGTCACAGGGGCACTTTAAAGGAAAAATGCTCTTTGTTTTTCTGCTCACCAAAAATAGCACAACCTCGTCCCCAGGTTCCTCAGTCAACGGTTCAATATCTGCAGTGGGCTGCACTTTGGACATCATCGGTTCAAATGACACAATTCTTTCTAAATTAATTTTGGTCAACAGCAGCTTGTTATGGTGAACTATGCATGTGGTTTTAACCAATCAGAAATGGGGAAGTATTTTGATAGAAATACAGTAATTTCTTAAAAGCAAATAGTCATAGTTCGGCAATGCTCTCCCATGGTACACCACGGAATATCTCACTTGTAACTTCGTATTTTCTTTTAAAAGCATGGTATAACAAGTGTGTAGTTGCGGGGCAAACTGGATAGGAATTAGACTTTATTGAGCAGTTGCTCCAATTTACCACTACAGGTTCAACCTCGTTCCCAGGGCCTTTTCTCTGGCTTGGGGGCGGGGCCCGCCCTGCCCGCAAGCCTGGGAAAAGGCCCTGGGAACGAGGTTGCTACAGGTTTTGTAACAAACATCAATATTTGAGATTGTTAATAGTTAGTTACTGGTAGTTAATTAACTTGAGCTTGATTGGTCAACAAGACTGCCTTTAGGGATCATCACCAACTATATCATAGCTCACTATTGAAAGACTATGCGACAACCTATGCAAAATGGACACTCGTGTTTGGGATTTACAATAAAAAGAAGATCAAACTCTGGACATTGTTCACCAAGCGCATGGGGATCTACAAAGGATTATAAGTCAAACCAGGCGATTATTAACATTAATGTCCTGACCCCAATGAAGGGGAGACACACAAATATGAGAAGAAAAACAAAACTACAAATGGAAAAAGAAATTACAAAGAAAATGTCTTTACTACATAAGTTTATTTGCAACGTTTGCACGAAAACTGAAATCTTTACACCAACAAGTTTAAATGCATGCAATAAGATAAATAGAAAGACTTCGGTCAGAAGTTTGCTCAAGGTAACAGAAAATCTGTGATTTCACTTCTAACTCAGGGCAACTCAAAGCAATTGAATTCTCCATCGTGCAACACTTAACAAGTTTAGATTGCAAGACTTCATGAGCAATGGGCCTGGCACTGAGCACTATAAAAGTAAACCAACTTCATTTCCATTAACAAATCTTTAAATAACTTTCCGTTTAGAGCAGTAATACAATAAAGGAGCAAAAATTATTGTTCATTATATGCTGACCACACATAGCTGTAGTAACATGCTTAACAGTCTTGATACCTCCCAACTCAAATACATTTTCTGATTAGAGGAGAACAGGTCATGTGTCATAGGTCAAGACAAGACTAACTGATTCCCCTTGAGGAAACGACAACTTGAATGTTTGACTCACACATGATCAGGTTCAACACCCTGGACCTGCAACAAATTGGTGTACCAGCAAGTGTCAAGCAATTTTGAGTTGAAAGGTACAACAAAACACTTGATGACTGGTCGCATGAGAAACAGCAAGATTTGTTTCCCCCTAAACCCTCGACATTCCCCTCAGCTTTGCCTTGGAGGATAATGAAGGTCTCAAGAAAAAAATCTTGCTGTTTCCCATGGGGCCAGTCATTACATGTAAACTGTGCTTAATGCAAGATAAGCTGATTCAATTTAGAATCGTTTCTTTCCTATGACTTCTTTAACCAAATCTGCTTGGGCTTCACTGAGCTTTAGCTTATCACTTCGGTGTTCATTAAATTTTTTTGCGGTGTTGCGGTGTTCAGGGGCCCCCCATGTCCCCCTCCTACTTTTCTTTACAGAAACAGATTTAATTTACAATTATCTCTACATTGTCCAAAAATTAACAAAAAATCAATGTGGGAAGTTGAAAAAATTTCAAGATTTCTGTCCACGGGACATGGAATCCTGCCATCTTACGGCTGCAAGGCGTGTGAAACTATGGTCGCTGAATGCGAACTTGTTCTTTGAGGAACCTCACCAGTTGACTTAATTCGCTTAATAGGTCCAGTTACACCATATTTGGCTGATAACACTTCTCTTCAAAGCTCTAATTGCAATTGCCACTGTGGTCTTCTTCTCTAACGAAGCCCGATTTACTCAGATTTAGGTGTTCTTCCGGGCATGTTCTCTCCAAACCGAAGTCGGTGACCTCCCAATTTTTTTACATTTCTGACATCACTAACTCATCATCTTTCAATGGTAAAATTTTCAGAGAAAAATCAATGTTAGAAAAATTTCGCGCGAACGCCCTTAACCAGCGGTTTGACAATTTGTATTCATTTTTGTATCCTGCTAAGCATGGGTTTCTTTTCATTTTGAAAAATGTTCTTTTTAAAGAGATAAACGATATTGAAATACCCATAACATTTTTTAAACAAAATGTTTTCAAAAAAAACCAGTGCTTAGCTATATTCTGTACTTTGGGGTGACAGGAGCCCATTATTATTGTGACCAATGTCACAAAAAAAAATAAAACATTAATTCAATTTAAAGACCGTCGGAATAACCCAAAGATTTTCGTACCTAATCTTCGAGAAATCTGTTGGGCACAAAATGGCTTTTTTCAGCAAAGCTAAAGCTCATTCAGCGTCATGGCAGCCAAATAACTGGTTTAACGGATAAAAACAGCATTATTCGCGTGAAAATAATAGCTGGCACATTTGCAGAAACGTGAGAGGACTGGGACGAGATTCTTACAATGATTACCTCGAAATTCTAAACATTTTAACTGAAATGTTACTGGATGAAAAGCTACCCAGCCAAGTTTGAGTTTTCAGGGAAAAATTCCATACAAACCCTTATAATTTTGTGGCCTGTCTACCCAATCTATACAAAGTCTTTATTTTGGGAGATATTTGAAAGAGCTTCCATTTTCCTTCTCTAAATACTTCTATTCTCTAATAAAGCAATTATTGAATTCAATTATTGTTTTAGTACTTATTCAAAATATTTTCAAACTCTTAAAGTGCCCCTGTGATCAAAAAATCACTTCCTTTTTTCCTTGAGATTCTGAAAGTGTGTCTGCTTAACACTTGACTGGCAAAATTCTGACCTTTCATTTTTATCCAAAGGCTGTTTACTTTGAGTGTAGGTTTTGGATTTCACGATCCGCCATTACTCACGTTCAAACCTGACCGATTTGACCTCAGAGGGTTGGATCCGGGAAAAGTGACGTCAAAGGCTCACCAGCTTAAAATTTCAGCGTGTGAACGCAACTTATTATGTATGCAAAGTGCGAGTTTAAAAGTGTGAAAGCCCAAAACTCCCATGCTGCATATTAATTCTGCAGCGTACACACGCATTGCATTCTTAAACTAGTGAGCCTTTGACGTCATTTTCTCCTCGATCCAGCTCTCTCAAGAACTTAAATTTAGTGATGGCGGATCATTAAATAGGAAAGTTCCAGATAAAATAAACAGGTTCCTTTTTTAAATCAAGGATTAAAACTTGGGTCACTTAGTGTTTAGTTAACATAGTTTTGAAATCCAAAGAAAAAAAGATAATTTATTTTTCGTCACAGGGGCACTTTAAAGGAAAAATGCTCTTTGTTTTTCTGCTCACCAAAAATAGCACAACCTCGTCCCCAGGTTCCTCAGTCAACGGTTCAATATCTGCAGTGGGCTGCACTTTGGACATCATCGGTTCAAATGACACAATTCTTTCTAAATTAATTTTGGTCAACAGCAGCTTGTTATGGTGAACTATGCATGTGGTTTTAACCAATCAGAAATGGGGAAGTATTTTGATAGAAATACAGTAATTTCTTAAAAGCAAATAGTCATAGTTCGGCAATGCTCTCCCATGGTACACCACGGAATATCTCACTTGTAACTTCGTATTTTCTTTAAAAGCATGGTATAACAAGTGTGTAGTTGCGGGGCAAACTGGATAGGAATTAGACTTTATTGAGCAGTTGCTCCAATTTACCACTACAGGTTCAACCTCGTTCCCAGGGCCTTTTCTCTGGCTTGGGGCGGGGCCCGCCCTGCCCGCAAGCCTGGGAAAAGGCCCTGGGAACGAGGTTGCTACAGGTTTTGTAACAAACATCAATATTTGAGATTGTTAATAGTTAGTTACTGGTAGTTAATTAACTTGAGCTTGATTGGTCAACAAGACTGCCTTTAGGGATCATCACCAACTATATCATAGCTCACTATTGAAAGACTATGCGACAACCTATGCAAAATGGACACTCGTGTTTGGGATTTACAATAAAAAGAAGATCAAACTCTGGACATTGTTCACCAAGCGCATGGGGATCTACAAAGGATTATAAGTCAAACCAGGCGATTATTAACATTAATGTCCTGACCCCAATGAAGGGGAGACACACAAATATGAGAAGAAAAACAAAACTACAAATGGAAAAAGAAATTACAAAGAAAATGTCTTTACTACATAAGTTTATTTGCAACGTTTGCACGAAAACTGAAATCTTTACACCAACAAGTTTAAATGCATGCAATAAGATAAATAGAAAGACTTCGGTCAGAAGTTTGCTCAAGGTAACAGAAAATCTGTGATTTCACTTCTAACTCAGGGCAACTCAAAGCAATTGAATTCTCCATCGTGCAACACTTAACAAGTTTAGATTGCAAGACTTCATGAGCAATGGGCCTGGCACTGAGCACTATAAAAGTAAACCAACTTCATTTCCATTAACAAATCTTTAAATAACTTTCCGTTTAGAGCAGTAATACAATAAAGGAGCAAAAATTATTGTTCATTATATGCTGACCACACATAGCTGTAGTAACATGCTTAACAGTCTTGATACCTCCCAACTCAAATACATTTTCTGATTAGAGGAGAACAGGTCATGTGTCATAGGTCAAGACAAGACTAACTGATTCCCCTTGAGGAAACGACAACTTGAATGTTTGACTCACACATGATCAGGTTCAACACCCTGGACCTGCAACAAATTGGTGTACCAGCAAGTGTCAAGCAATTTTGAGTTGAAAGGTACAACAAAACACTTGATGACTGGTCGCATGAGAAACAGCAAGATTTGTTTCCCCCTAAACCCTCGACATTCCCCTCAGCTTTGCCTTGGAGGATAATGAAGGTCTCAAGAAAAAAATCTTGCTGTTTCCCATGGGGCCAGTCATTACATGTAAACTGTGCTTAATGCAAGATAAGCTGATTCAATTTAGAATCGTTTCTTTCCTATGACTTCTTTAACCAAATCTGCTTGGGCTTCACTGAGCTTTAGCTTATCCACTTCAGCTTCAAAACTCTTCAGTGAACCAAATCCTCCAACATAACCATTCAAACGAGCTGCAACTCGCGACTTCTTAAGTTCTTCGTCATTTAACCCTAGACTCTTCAGCAGAGTGGGACGCCGACGCAGCATGTACTTTTGATGGTATCTGCAAAGTAACAGATTGTGTTCCAGTGTTAGTATAGCTAAAAATATATACACACACTTCTTAATAATTCAGACTTTAAAGTCATGTACTCTGAAATTCATACTAAGTTCCCTGTGTGTACAAGGAGATTTGGTTTGAGGGGAGGTGAATCCTCACAGGAACCTACACACAAGCAGGAAACAGACAGTATTTACAGTCATTACAAGTACCATGCTATGATTAACAGTCAACTGAGTAAGGTGCAACAGAGCTTCAGCAACAAAGTTTTGGACTTAAATTTCGATGTTACCACAGGCAACTTTCCTTGTTTCC
>JAHPZR010028473.1:0-14584 GCA_019787425.1 Platygyra sinensis
TATTTTTGACAAAATTCGAGGTGTTTGGACAGCTGATGAAACACTGTCTCGAGTGTTTGATATATCTTGAGTCCTCTAGCTCGATGAATTAGTAATGAGTTTTAGAATAAAATACCAACTTGTTTCCTGTACTCAGAGGGTATTCATTAATTTTGGTTGTCATGAATTGGAAACCAGAGTAAAGGATCGTAAACATTTTCAAAGTCAGAACAATTACACAGTGTAACAGAAAGGTCGTAAGTCTCTGCTAAGTAAAGTTTTTTTTACAGCACCAGAAACCATAAGTTCATGTAGTTAAAGAGACGGCTTATTACTCACTGTGAATAATTGTTCAGTGCACCTTCTTTTAATGGTACCCCCGTGGGAAATCTCTCTCTCCAGCGACCTACCTATGTTTAATCTTTGTAAGTAACAACATGATTGTAAAATAAAATTATGCGTGACACAGTTGCTAGGCCTTTTGTTGCCATACTTTGGGATTTTGGCAACCAACAGAGTTCTTTCCAATGTGTGGTTCCAGAAAATATCCATACCCCCACCACGGAGGGAATTGGAAATTCCGAAGGGGAGGAGGGGTCAAAGACCCAGGAAATTTCAGAGGGGAGGGGGGCTGTATGATCGAGTTAGTTTCCAGAGGGATTCGAGAGGTCCTTTGATTCAATACGGATTTGAGTGTTGATCAAGCTGTTCAAAAATCCTTTCTTACCTACTAAGTAGAACTTTCACATGAAAAATAGTGGCTTGAATACTTGTATTTGACTCGCATTATATTTCAAATACATTTTCTTTCTTCAAAAAGCACTTTGGAAGCTAACGAGGCTGGTCTTTCTATGAATTCCACTGTGCTGTGAGGGTAATGTTTTATTCTGTGAGTGATGGCAAGCAATTGATAGAGCAAAGGCTGATAAACAATGAAGGTTACTGTCACGAGTTCAACAGATGCAAGTGACATTTTGTGTAATTTACAAGTCACATCAGTTAAAAAAATCTTTCTTATTGTCTTTTCTTACAGCTAAATGTTGAGTTCATTTTAGGTATATATTCTGTAGACAAAGCCCTGGGTAAAGCTGATTATCAATTATTCACCGAAGTGGGGGTAAATAAATACCACGTTCACCAACACTGAGGTTACCTAGTATATACCACACATGCTGAATAATTAGCGGCCAAAGAGTAACTTTGTTTGTGGCAATACCGACAAAAGCCATTTTGTTTTTCTTCGGCTGCTCAGAGGTGAATAGTACTTGGCTAATCACCTCCCAGCTAGCCAATCAATGTGGGCTATTACAGTTATTATAGCTTTTCTCTCCACAAATAACATCCTAACTTAGTTTAGTTAGATGCTTATTTAATTCAATTAATTCAATTATTGTCTTTTTTAAAAAAAAGATTTTGGACCTTGGTGATTTGCCACACTTGAGTAGCACATTAAACATCGCACGGCATAACAAAGGTAAGAGGAACATTGCTTATAATCCACTGTTGTGTCATGTACTCTTGCTATCTTACAAAACGTATTTTACACTGTCTTGAAAAATTACCCAATTCTGATTGGCTGAGAGCAGTGCAGTTTAAATGTAACACCAGTGCAAATTACAACCGTTGTATTTTAAAGTGATCGAAGTTCATCTGAAACTTTCCAAAGGTTGCCAAACATAATTAGATGTTTTTAAGCTCTTCCGAAGTCCAGCCGAACCCTTCTGGCCATTATCACCCAAACATTTTTAAGCACTTCCGACAATCGCCTGGGCTGTTCCCAAGATCTCTGAAGAGTTCTAAAGATCAGACATCCGAAGGTTACTGAAAATCAAAAATTTTCGAACATTGTCGGAAGTTTTACACGTCAAATTTTCAGAAATGTTTTAAAATATTTGGAATACCAAAGACAGCCTTCCTAAGGAAACAATGAGTAGACAAATCCTTAAAGTGGTATTAATTTCATCTTTCCTAGTGAAGCCATTTTACAACCTAAAGAAGTAGTCTGCATGAGAAGAAAATATGCAAATTAGCCAAGTGATGTCGTCAAACAATCAACTTAATTTTAATCAAAGATGATGAAAAAAGATATCTCAGCCAATTTGAATCAGAAATGTTTGATTCTTTGGAGATTCTACTTAAGGTGCTCCAAAATACGAGCTTTAAAGTTTTGTTACCATGGTAACATACTGGGTTCCAGACCTCCCCAATATTAAAGGCATTTCTGGCCAGCCGTGCCTTCAGTGTACCATTTTCATATTTGCACAAAAATTAAATTAGCGAAAGACAAGTTTGGAATAAATAAGCCCAAGTATTATTCTCCAAAGGCTAACAAAATTGCATGACCCTGTAGTGCTTATTCACTCTAAATAACACAAAAATAATTGTGATACCCTAAACTTATCCACATGAGAAAAATTCAGTAATTGTAGTCAGGAGATGACATAGTAGATAAAAGTGTTGTTTTTTTTGGTCACTGACTTGTATGTTTTAGTAAGACGTTTCGGCTAACTCTTAAGCCTTCATCAGTTGAAAAACTGATGTTACACGCAATTTAAAAACTTTTAAATTGAAATGTTGCGTGTGCTGTATGTGCGTGACTCGAGAGAATTTAGGTGCGTGCAAGGCATTTGTAGACTTCTGGGATGACCATGTGATCATTCCCAGCATTTGGGTCTTTTACAGACATCCAAGTCTCCAGAAAAAGCTGTTGATGGTAATGTGCCTCATGTCCAACGACTTCAATGTTTTCAAAATCCATGTGATGATGATGCTCGTGAACATGGCACGCAAGTTTGGAGTTATGATCGAACATCAGAACAGCCTTTTTGTGCTCAGAACTGATTGGTGAACCCATTGCACACCCAAAAATCTGCTTGTAATGGTGGCCATCATGTCTGAAATAGTTGTTAGTTAGCACAAAATATATGTCTATGTAAAATAAAATATATGTCTATATATGTCTATGGGGTCTTAATCAGTAGATTCATAAAACTGAGAGTTTACTATACCCCAAACTGAATGGTGGAATATTATGTCACATCACCTGTTCATTCTTGTGTTTACCTTATTGGTAATCTGTCGAAACTGAACAATCTTGCTATCTACTCCTCCACTGAAAACCATGTTTTCTTCCTAAAATAAAAGATTTCCAATGGACAAAATAATGAATTCACAAATCCTCAAATTTAAGATATTCTGCTGTTGTTCACAGACATGCAAATGCAAATATGACTGGCTCTGAGTTTTGTTGTGGTCCTTGATATTAACTTTTCAGCAAATGAAACAACCTTTGAAAGAAAGCAAAATTATTTGCAACAGAGAGAAAAAAAACCCGGAGCTCTTGTTAAGTCATAAATGAGTGGTACAAACCTTATTTACACAAACAGCCAGAACATCTGCCACATGTCCCTTGAAACTCTGAAAAAAATTGCAACCAAACAAACAACATGTTGAATGTCATGTAACCTAACAGCAGCAACAGTAACAACAACTTATTCAGTCAAAAAAGGAAAACAAAATTGAGATCTACTGCATACTCCTTGTCAAGCTGAAAAAGAAGCTAGCAGTACTTAGACTATTTAGTTCTTCAGTGCCCTGGCTAATGTGGATTCACATTCCTTCTAACGAAACAGCTTGAGAGATGCCGAAGACAAGGAAAAAGCGTTTGCGTAAACAAGGGAAAGGAAACTAAGGAACTTACGCGTATAGATATCGATCGAGAAGTTACAACTTCCAACGGCGAAAGCGCTTAGGAAATTATGATCAGAGAAATGCAAAGTCCTCAACAGGCAATCCCCGTTTTGACAGGACACGATCCAACATGAACCAAGCCCGGATCTTACAGAAACATTCTCCAACAAAGTCACATCTGCGTGACAAAACCGACAAGAAACTGATTTCAAGAGATTTTCTTGCAGGCGATCGTGCTACCAACTTTTGCCATGACTCTTGTGAGCCCGGTTCTGCGGGTTCGTCTTTGCCTTTGCCTTCAGTTTTTGCCTGGCTAGCACTAACGGTATCGTTCTCCCATCGATTTTGTTCTTCATCACTAGCCGCAAACACATCCGCTCGCTCCTTCACGAATGAAATTGAACCCTTTTTCCTTGAGATCTTCACACTAGCAAAAGGACAAGAACTTTTGCGTTTTTTCTTCGATGATATGGGATAGATATAGGCTATTAAATTTATAGTCTATAAATACTCGAAGTTGCATATCGACAAATCGAACAACATCGCGTCTGTCACACGAGCTTTTAATGCAAATTTACTCTCGTGACAAAGTGTCGACAGGGTGTTGACAACTACAATTAGAGATAATTAATGGAAAGAAACGTTTTTCGTTAATAACTTTGCTTAGAATCAATCTTTTTTCATAGAATTTTCTTTAAATGAAAGATTGCAATAATATCTATCTGAAAAAGCGAAAAACAATTTTTTTGAAAAATGATCAAATTTGGGGTACACTGATACCTTAAGTGTTTTTCACATTAAAATGTTAAATAGACAAATATTAGACATGTTTCTAAGTAGATTTCAGAGTTTTCCTTATAAGATAAAGTAGCCACAACAGTCCAATGAGAAAAGTATGTTTATTTCTTCAGACACAATGGTTTATCTTCATGTGACAGGCGCTGATCAATGTTAATGATTTTTTAAAACATCTTAAAATGTAGCTCTTCTACCTTATAAAATAATAAACAAGTTTGGGGGTGATCCATGAAACATAACATTTCCCATTAACCTTTTTTGTATTTCTAAGTAAAAATTTCAGAAATTGACAAAAAAAAATGGCTGCAAAGGTGTAAATCACCCTGCATTCCATGAGTTCTCAGAGCTCAATAGACAGAGTACTGCCCGCTTGGTATTCTGGAGGTTAACTTCCTGTTGGGGACTCAAGTTTTTTCTTTTTTTCTAATGCCTATGTTATATTGATCAGCTCACTATTTACATTTCATTACTGAGCTTGAAATTCACCATCTTTATTCAGTTGGAGTTGTACATTACCTTGTTATGTGTATTGCCCATATAAGAGTACTTCCAGAGTGAAATTCATCCATGGTGATCCTTAAATTGCAGTGACCTGGAAGGGTTGAATGACAAGAAAAATTCATATTCAGGGCTAAAAAGAACTTGAACTCCAGCCTGCCCTTCAGACGAGCTATCCAACATTGCTTGCACTGGACAACTTATAATTGACTTTAATTTTCTATTTCAATTAGTTTTAAGAAGACTTGCTGGACCCTTAGCTTGCCCCTTGGGCAAGTGACAACTTTTAGATTGCACTTTTATTGAGATCTGCCATTTCTCTGCCATTTTTTTTTCCTTCCATCTCAAATTTTCTGCTGTGATACTCAATACTTTAATTTACAACACCATGCAACTTTCTAGTCACTTGCTAGTTTCTAGTGCTAGCAGGGCTGATTTTTAATTATTCTATATCTTGTACTTCCAAGACATTAGGTACAACAAAGAGCTGACTTTGAAGCAAACTCATTGCTCATACATTTGAATCCTAGGTATAAGACAAGATTTATTATTAACTCAGCTTGGTTTTACAAGATATGTAGGTTAGATTTACATAGTAACTAAACACAAGAGAGCGAAATAGCAAAGGCTAATCTAGTGGATGACCCCTATTATAAAATACAGTTAAACGCAGAATTAAGAATAGATGTTTTTTTTTTATAAAAAGTATTTCTTCATGCGCTAAGGTGGATAATTTAATAGAATAAGAATTAAGTACAGAGTTCTTTTGGGTTTAATGAAATATTCTAAGAGAATTTGAATTAGTTATACTTGTAGGCAAGGAATTCCAAAGGTGAGGACCAGTGAATTTTAAGGAAACTCCTTTATGTCTACTGTAGACAAGAGACGCATTAAAAACATTTAGCAAAGAGTAAATTAAATTAACAAGTTTAAAATACAATAACTGTCATTATTCTTACCAGATTTAATGTTATAAACTCTTACGGTACCGTCTGATGCTCCTGCCACCAACACGTTATTATTTGGATGCCAACTAAGACAGAGTACTCTACCTGAAATGAGGTAATACCAGTGACTCACAATGGTAGACATGTGCATGCTAACTATGCCTCACATGACATGACTGAATGGCAGTGCAGTATATAACACATCTATGTGACTACTGTGACTCACATGAGGTGACTGTGCAGGACAATGCAGTATATAACACATCTGTGTGACTACTGTGACTCACATGAGGTGACTGTGCAGGACAATGCAGTATATAACACATCTGTGTGACTACTGCGACTCACATGAGGTGACTGTGCAGGACAATGCAGTATATAACACATCTATGTGACTACTGTTACTCACATGAGGTGACTGTGCAGGACAATGCAGGATGCAATGAATGTACAGTGTACATGTATGTCAAGAGTGTGACTCATATTGAATGACCTCAACTAAGGTCATTAAGTGTTTCAGCTCTGTTAATAGGCACATACATGTAGTACTTGTAGACCAGCAGCATGTAACTGAAGGGATTGATGTTGGTGTTCCTGAGCTCAAAAATTCTTTAAGTATGAAGAGTGTGTTCAGTATGATCTGAAGAAGGATGATTTACTTCTTTCAGCTTTAATATCACAAAAAATTTGATAATTCACTTCCCGGAAACCTTACTAAAATTTTTGAGCAGCAGATCTGTTCAGGCTTTAATACATGTAATGGAATTTGTGAAGCAATTGTCATGAGGCGTGACATTCTTTTGGACTAGAGAAGGAACATGACATCCTAAGTCCCTAACATAAGCACAGTGCAGGTAAGTACCTTCTTGTTTATCCAAGGATTTGTTGTATAACAAGTCATGATTTGTTATTTCAAACAGTCTTACTCTGCCATCTTCACAGCCTACCTATAACATGACAATTAAAAGAGAATCAAAAGACTCTTAAAGCCACTTTACTTCTTACATTTAAGACAGAAATGTTTCATTTAATATATACATTTAAGACAAGCTTAGGGTGGTGAAAAAAAGTTGAAGAGTTTGTATATTACATGACAACATTACATTTACAAGTGTCAATTGCTAAAATTATAGCAGCTATTACTCTCTCTAGCAGGGTTCATACTGTTTGAATTCCATGACTTTCCATGGCCTTTTCATGACCTTTCCCAGTTTTCCTTGACCTAAGGTAAGCAATTGTTCTCACAGTAGCAAAAAGAAAATCATTTATTTGACAAATTTTCCAGCATTATAATGCGAAAAATGGGTGATTGTGTCTATCTCTAATAAAATTGCTGACTCAGCAGGGACTAGAGAAAAAGTCCAGATTATCAAGAAATCTGGATAATCGAGGTTCAACTGTACCACTTGCCAGAAATGATGGTTTTCATTTAAAATTTACTGAAATTAATGACTAACTCAAAATCTGACTGAATACAGATTCAACCCTTTCCGCTTTCTTTAGGATTGGCCACCACAGATGAGAGGCCCTGACAGTCATTAATGAAACACATATACTGCAATTACAAAGTGAATAATGCTTCAAATGTTTGACAGACAAATTGCAAACTATGTAATTTTTGTGTTTGACAAAGTGGAACACAAGATTAATTTTTGAGTTTGACTTTGCAGAGTTGGTTGCCCTGTGTAAGGTTATACAGTGGCACCTCGATTTAACAAACCTCTATTTAACGAAGTCCTCGATATAACGAACGATATTCAATGTCCCAGCCCAAGTTACAGTAAAATGTATGGAATGGAACCTTGATATAACGAATTCTTCAATATAACGAACATAATCCGGAAGCCCAAACGTAAAATCTACCTCGATATAACGAATTACAATGTCAGCGCGCGACAGAAGATATATGCTGAACAGATCAACAGTCATTAATTTTCCGACATGTTATGTAATTATCTCATTACACCGGAAGAACGCCCTAAAGTATATTTTCCTTCATATCTCGAAACGAAAATTTCAGTGAATGAAGCGCACATTTTGAGTTCGTTTCCGGCGAATTTTCACCGTTTTTCGCTGAAATTTGGAGAGAACGTTGTACGATAATAGGACAAAAAAACGGTGTCGGGGAATTTATATTTTTTGCTTCTCTCAAAAGTTATGGCTATTTTAGTGAAGAGAATGCATGTTTTTTAACCTTTCAAAGTTTAACTGCGTGTCAGAAACAAAGAACATTGCTTGCTGTTAAACAGCTTTTGTACTTTGTCTTTTTATGTTTTTGTTTTGTGACAAAGTTCAAAAGGTTAAAACAATAATATACATGTAATTACATTACAGATTTTAGAGCCACTTGAGATTTTCTTTGCAAGGGTGTAAAGTTCATGTTTTAGTCAGTGTTACTTTGTTTCTTGGTGAGTTATAACTCACAACTCAATGTTCAGACTGAACAAATACATGTATGGACAACAAGCTGAACAAAAAAATATATTAACCACTCTTGTCATACGTATTATATGAAGATGTCCACTTCAAATATTGCCCAATCATGATTTCTTAAAAGGCAACTGCTAATGGAGACTGCTTGGTCAATTTTATGAGTTGGCTTACAGAGCCTTTGATTTGTTGTTGTTGTTGTTTTCAGTAATTTTACAATAGTCACAGGAGATTCTCTAGGAAATACTCAGTTCTGGGATGGTTTACAGGGAACACTGATTCAGGTTAGTTAAATCACATCACATGAATTGTTGTACTTAAGATGTGTAGGAACAAAGCTGCTGAAGTGATTAATAACATCATGTAAACACTGACAGAAAGCATTGATCAATACACATCACTCCTGGTCCCATATAAAATTTGAATTGTGATTTGCATATGTATGCTCTCCCTGTTAGGTAATTTACTTTAAAGGAATGCGAAAGATCAAAGTAAACAAACATGAACCTTGCTGTTTCTTTGACAAATATCTAGCCTGGGCACTGAAGAACTAAATAGTCTAAGTACTGCTAGCTTCTTTTTCAGCTTGACAAGGAGTATGCAGTAGATCTCAATTTTGTTTTCCTTTTTTGACTGAATAAGTTGTTGTTACTGTTGCTGCTGTTAGGTTACATGACATTCAACATGTTGTTTGTTTGGTTGCAATTTTTTTCAGAGTTTCAAGGGACATGTGGCAGATGTTCTGGCTGTTTGTGTAAATAAGGTTTGTACCACTCATTTATGACTTAACAAGAGCTCCGGGTTTTTTTTCTCTCTGTTGCAAATAATTTTGCTTTCTTTCAAAGGTTGTTTCATTTGCTGAAAAGTTAATATCAAGGACCACAACAAAACTCAGAGCCAGTCATATTTGCATTTGCATGTCTGTGAACAACAGCAGAATATCTTAAATTTGAGGATTTGTGAATTCATTATTTTGTCCATTGGAAATCTTTTATTTTAGGAAGAAAACATGGTTTTCAGTGGAGGAGTAGATAGCAAGATTGTTCAGTTTCGACAGATTACCAATAAGGTAAACACAAGAATGAACAGGTGATGTGACATAATATTCCACCATTCAGTTTGGGGTATAGTAAACTCTCAGTTTTATGAATCTACTGATTAAGACCCCATAGACATATATAGACATATATTTTATTTTACATAGACATATATTTTGTGCTAACTAACAACTATTTCAGACATGATGGCCACCATTACAAGCAGATTTTGGGTGTGCAATGGGTTCACCAATCAGTTCTGAGCACAAAAAGGCTGTTCTGATGTTCGATCATAACTCCAAACTTGCGTGCCATGTTCACGAGCATCATCATCACATGGATTTTGAAAACATTGAAGTCGTTGGACATGAGGCACATTACCATCAACAGCTTTTTCTGGAGACTTGGATGTCTGTAAAAGACCCAAATGCTGGGAATGATCACATGGTCATCCCAGAAGTCTACAAATGCCTTGCACGCACCTAAATTCTCTCGAGTCACGCACATACAGCACACGCAACATTTCAATTTAAAAGTTTTTAAATTGCGTGTAACATCAGTTTTTCAACTGATGAAGGCTTAAGAGTTAGCCGAAACGTCTTACTAAAACATACAAGTCAGTGACCAAAAAAAACAACACTTTTATCTACTATGTCATCTCCTGACTACAATTACTGAATTTTTCTCATGTGGATAAGTTTAGGGTATCACAATTATTTTTGTGTTATTTAGAGTGAATAAGCACTACAGGGTCATGCAATTTTGTTAGCCTTTGGAGAATAATACTTGGGCTTATTTATTCCAAACTTGTCTTTCGCTAATTTAATTTTTGTGCAAATATGAAAATGGTACACTGAAGGCACGGCTGGCCAGAAATGCCTTCAATATTGGGGAGGTCTGGAACCCAGTATGTTACCATGGTAACAAAACTTTAAAGCTCGTATTTTGGAGCACCTTAAGTAGAATCTCCAAAGAATCAAACATTTCTGATTCAAATTGGCTGAGATATCTTTTTTCATCATCTTTGATTAAAATTAAGTTGAGTGTTTGACGACATCACTTGGCTAATTTGCATATTTAAAAACTTGAAGATCTCTGGAATGAAGAGAGATATTTGAATATAGTAAACGTCACTTTTCTTCTCCTGCAGACTACTTCTTTAGGTTGTAAAATGGCTTCACTAGGAAAGATGAAATTAGTACCACTTTAAGGGATTTGTCTACTCATTGTTTCCTTAGGAAGGCTGTCTTTGGTATTCCAAATATTTTAAAACATTTCTGAAAATTTGACGTGTAAAACTTCCGACAATGTTCGAAAATTTTTGATTTTCAGTAACCTTCGGATGTCTGATCTTTAGAACTCTTCAGAGAGATCTTGGGAACAGCCCAGGCGATTGTCGAAAGTGCTTAAAAATGTTTGGGTGATAATGGCCAGAAGGGTTCGGCTGGACTTCGGAAGAGCTTAAAAACATCTAATTATGTTTGGCAACCTTTGGAAAGTTTCAGATGAACTTCGATCACTTTTGAAATACAACGGTTGTAATTTGCACTGGTGTTACATTTAAACTGCACTGCTCTCAGCCAATCAGAATTGGGTAATTTTTCAAGACAGTGTAAAATACGTTTTGTAAGATAGCAAGAGTACATGACACAACAGTGGATTATAAGCAATGTTCCTCTTACCTTTGTTATGCCGTGCGATGTTTAATGTGCTACTCAAGTGTGGCAAATCACCAAGGTCCAAAATCTTTTTTTTTTTAAAAAGACAATAATTGAATTAATTGAATTAAATAAGCAATCTAACTAAACTAAGTTAGGATGTTATTTGTGGAGAGAAAAGCTATAATAACTGTAATAGCACACATCGATTGGCTAGCTGGGAGGTGATTAGTCAAGTACTATTCACCTCTGAGCAGCCAAAGAAAAACAAAATGGCTTTTGTCGGTATTGCCACAAACAAAGTTACTCTTTTGGCCGCTAATTATTCAGCATGCGTGGTATATACTAGGTAACCTCAGTGTTGGTGAACGTGGTATTTATTTACCCCCACTTCGGTGAATAATTGATAATCAGCTTTACCCAGGGCTTTGTCTACAGAATATATACCTAAAATGAACTCAACATTTAGCTGTAAGAAAAGACAATAAGAAAGATTTTTTTAACTGATGTGACTTGTAAATTACACAAAATGTCACTTGCATCTGTTGAACTCGTGACAGTAACCTTCATTGTTTATCAGCCTTTGCTCTATCAATTGCTTGCCATCACTCACAGAATAAAACATTACCCTTACAGCACAGTGGAATTCATAGAAAGACCAGCCTCGTTAGCTTCCAAAGTGCTTTTTGAAGAAAGAAAATGTATTTGAAATATAATGCGAGTCAAATACAAGTATTCAGGCCACTATTTTTCATGTGAAAGTTCTACTTAGTAGGTAAGAAAGGATTTTTGAACAGCTTGATCAACACTCAAATCCGTATTGAATCAAAGGACCTCTCGAATCCCTCTGGAAACTAACTCGATCATACAGCCCCCCTCCCCTCTGAAATTTCCTGGGTCTTTGACCCCTCCTCCCCTTCGGAATTTCCAATTCCCTCCGTGGTGGGGGTATGGATATTTTCTGGAGCCACACATTGGAAAGAACTCTGTTGGTTGCCAAAATCCCAAAGTATGGCAACAAAAGGCCTAGCAACTGTGTCACGCATAATTTTATTTTACAATCATGTTGTTACTTACAAAGATTAAACATAGGTAGGTCGCTGGAGAGAGAGATTTCCCACGGGGGTACCATTAAAAGAAGGTGCACTGAACAATTATTCACAGTGAGTAATAAGCCGTCTCTTTAACTACATCAACTTATGGTTTCTGGTGCCGTAAAAAAAACTTTACTTAGCAGAGACTTACGACCTTTCTGTTACACTGTGTAATTGTTCTGACTTTGAAGATGTTTACGATCCTTTACTCTGGTTTCCAATTCATGACAACCAAAATTAATGAATACCCTCTGAGTACAGGAAACAAGTTGGTATTTTATTCTAAAACTCATTACTAATTCATCGAGCTAGAGGACTCAAGATATATCAAACACTCGAGACAGTGTTTCATCAGCTGTCCAAACACCTCGAATTTTGTCAAAAATACTCTGCTGTGCGTCATATTTTCAACTCTCGTTGTTTGGATATCCCGATGAAACACTGTCTCTCATGTTTGATATATTACATTGTGATTCCAGAGCAGAAACAATATTTTTGCTTGTGTTCTATTATTATGGGAGCATAAGGAAAAAGGTAGAGAGAGTAGGGTGAGGAGCTTGAGTAAGATCGCAAGAACAACCTATCAAAATTACATTTACACCGTCATGAAGTTATCCAGGGTAGATGAAGTAATCCAGGATAGAATGCAGCATAGATTTCCATTCAAATTTTGCCTGTTCGTTCCTTATATTAAGGTCATTCCTCACATTTGCACTGCACATCCTTTCTGCGCATAATTTATGGCGTCATTTAGCACGCCCTCGTGCACGCGCACATTGAAAACATGGTGGATTTGCCTTGATATTGAGCTCTGTCAGTTGGGAAATGGCTATAGCTCACCAACGAGCACGGGCACCCCAACTTTTTTTTCAGTCACTGTAATCAACTTATCATAAACTTTGCTTGAGGAAAGACTAATCTGATTTCTATTGCTGAAAGTTGCATAAATAACGAAAATAGCAGGTAAACTGTGGTCTTTTCTATTTTGCCGTATGGTAACCATGTCAAGTAATTTGGTTGAAATTTTAATCAAGAACTCAGCTTTCTGTCTAAATCAAACTTAAAAAGTTTATTTGTGTCCAACACAATGTATTGACTTCAGTTTAATGCGTGTTCTCATGAGTCTTGGTCAGAAAAATTTACAATAATTATTACTGGGAATGAGTTCTTCCAATAAGTATTAAATAATGCCAAAATGTGTCATTTTCAATGCCTCAGTGCTGCTTAATGAGCATGGGCATCCCCCTTTTTTATTCAAAATTGAAGTTCTCGTATGATAAATATTCAGTGGGCTGAAAGTTTGAACGAAAATCTATTGTCAGTTTTATTTCAGGGGAATTACCTTGAGGGAAATTAAATTTCAAAATAGAAATTGTGGGTCCCCGTATTTTATTGACACTTTTCTCTAGCCAAATGAAATGTACCAAATACATAGAATACATTTTAGTGTTGTTCAATTCACCCTCACTGATTCACTCTCACCTGAATTGAGCCCTCACTTGTTGCACAAAGCAGCTTTGAACTATCAGGAGAAAAAACTAGTCGACGAGCTGGTAATAAATCAACAGGCAAAGGCAAAACCTACACCAATAAAGTCAAAGTTATTAAAATGTTGTAATGAAAATAATCAACTAAAGATTTGGTTCATACTTAGCAGGTGTATGTCGAGTTATGAATGCACCTGGAAAGTTCTGAAGAGTTAGTTGTCTGAAGTGCAGCCGAGAGCAAGTTTAGCTTCTTGCGAGCTCTCCAAATTAACTACCCAAGTGCATCAATAATTCGATAGATACACAGATAAAAAGAATGAACCAATTCTTTCAAACAACTTGGGCGCTAAAACATGTTTTATTTTTGATTGACAACAAAGTTCTCACAATGCACAGTGAAGGAAAACAAAGGATCCTATTGTCTGGTGAAAAACTCATCACAATCAGCTGAGGAACAATTGAATGAAAACGCTTTATCTGGTTTCTGAAATTGTTGACGAAACATTCGCTTATTAGACTGAATCTCAATGAAAACATAAACAAACAAAGTCAAAATACTCAAGTTTAAAGTACACATGTTGGATTGGCACAAGTCAACGGCTCGAGGTAGCATTTGGATTGTTCAGAATGATATTCGCATTTTTGAAACTTTCATAAAAAGAAATCGCAGGTAAACTGGATGAAAATTTTGCAGGTAAAATGAAACTTGACTCGTCATTTTATGTACGCACCGCCACGCGTATATAGAGATTTCATCCATCAGTGATCGCTTAGAAGGGATTAGGGAGGACTTGTCAGCACTATATAACCATGGTAGAAATTCTAGTTGTTGAAAACAATTACAATACCAGCGGACACTTACTCTTGTTACTGTTTCTTGAGAATTGCCTTTCCTCTTCTACAAAAAATAACAAGAAATAAAACAGCATTTCGCACATGTGGTAAGAGTTCTCTATAGTTCATTGC
>JAHPZR010028474.1:0-21480 GCA_019787425.1 Platygyra sinensis
CAGCATATATCTTCTGTCGCGCGCTGACATTGTAATTCGTTATATCGAGGTAGATTTTACGTTTGGGCTTCCGGATTATGTTCGTTATATTGAAGAATTCGTTATATCAAGGTTCCATTCCATACATTTTACTGTAACTTGGGCTGGGACATTGAATATCGTTCGTTATATCGAGGACTTCGTTAAATAGAGGTTTGTTAAATCGAGGTGCCACTGTATAACCTTACACAGGGCAACCAACTCTGCAAAGTCAAACTCAAAAATTAATCTTGTGTTCCACTTTGTCAAACACAAAAATTACATAGTTTGCAATTTGTCTGTCAAACATTTGAAGCATTATTCACTTTGTAATTGCAGTATATGTGTTTCATTAATGACTGTCAGGGCCTCTCATCTGTGGTGGCCAATCCTAAAGAAAGCGGAAAGGGTTGAATCTGTATTCAGTCAGATTTTGAGTTAGTCATTAATTTCAGTAAATTTTAAATGAAAACCATCATTTCTGGCAAGTGGTACAGTTGAACCTCGATTATCCAGATTTCTTGATAATCTGGACTTTTTCTCTAGTCCCTGCTGAGTCAGCAATTTTATTAGAGATAGACACAATCACCCATTTTTCGCATTATAATGCTGGAAAATTTGTCAAATAAATGATTTTCTTTTTGCTACTGTGAGAACAATTGCTTACCTTAGGTCAAGGAAAACTGGGAAAGGTCATGAAAAGGCCATGGAAAGTCATGGAATTCAAACAGTATGAACCCTGCTAGAGAGAGTAATAGCTGCTATAATTTTAGCAATTGACACTTGTAAATGTAATGTTGTCATGTAATATACAAACTCTTCAACTTTTTTTCACCACCCTAAGCTTGTCTTAAATGTATATATTAAATGAAACATTTCTGTCTTAAATGTAAGAAGTAAAGTGGCTTTAAGAGTCTTTTGATTCTCTTTTAATTGTCATGTTATAGGTAGGCTGTGAAGATGGCAGAGTAAGACTGTTTGAAATAACAAATCATGACTTGTTATACAACAAATCCTTGGATAAACAAGAAGGTACTTACCTGCACTGTGCTTATGTTAGGGACTTAGGATGTCATGTTCCTTCTCTAGTCCAAAAGAATGTCACGCCTCATGACAATTGCTTCACAAATTCCATTACATGTATTAAAGCCTGAACAGATCTGCTGCTCAAAAATTTTAGTAAGGTTTCCGGGAAGTGAATTATCAAATTTTTTGTGATATTAAAGCTGAAAGAAGTAAATCATCCTTCTTCAGATCATACTGAACACACTCTTCATACTTAAAGAATTTTTGAGCTCAGGAACACCAACATCAATCCCTTCAGTTACATGCTGCTGGTCTACAAGTACTACATGTATGTGCCTATTAACAGAGCTGAAACACTTAATGACCTTAGTTGAGGTCATTCAATATGAGTCACACTCTTGACATACATGTACACTGTACATTCATTGCATCCTGCATTGTCCTGCACAGTCACCTCATGTGAGTAACAGTAGTCACATAGATGTGTTATATACTGCATTGTCCTGCACAGTCACCTCATGTGAGTCGCAGTAGTCACACAGATGTGTTATATACTGCATTGTCCTGCACAGTCACCTCATGTGAGTCACAGTAGTCACATAGATGTGTTATATACTGCACTGCCATTCAGTCATGTCATGTGAGGCATAGTTAGCATGCACATGTCTACCATTGTGAGTCACTGGTATTACCTCATTTCAGGTAGAGTACTCTGTCTTAGTTGGCATCCAAATAATAACGTGTTGGTGGCAGGAGCATCAGACGGTACCGTAAGAGTTTATAACATTAAATCTGGTAAGAATAATGACAGTTATTGTATTTTAAACTTGTTAATTTAATTTACTCTTTGCTAAATGTTTTTAATGCGTCTCTTGTCTACAGTAGACATAAAGGAGTTTCCTTAAAATTCACTGGTCCTCACCTTTGGAATTCCTTGCCTACAAGTATAACTAATTCAAATTCTCTTAGAATATTTCATTAAACCCAAAAGAACTCTGTACTTAATTCTTATTTTCTATTAAATTATCCACCTTAGCGCATGAAGAAATACTTTTTATAAAAAAAAAACATCTATTCTTAATTCTGCGTTTAACTGTATTTTATAATAGGGGTCATCCACTAGATTAGCCTTTGCTATTTCGCTCTCTTGTGTTTAGTTACTATGTAAATCTAACCTACATATCTTGTAAAACCAAGCTGAGTTAATAATAAATCTTGTCTTATACCTAGGATTCAAATGTATGAGCAATGAGTTTGCTTCAAAGTCAGCTCTTTGTTGTACCTAATGTCTTGGAAGTACAAGATATAGAATAATTAAAAATCAGCCCTGCTAGCACTAGAAACTAGCAAGTGACTAGAAAGTTGCATGGTGTTGTAAATTAAAGTAATGAGTATCACAGCAGAAAATTTGAGATGGAAGGAAAACAAAAGTGGCAGAGGAATGGCAGATCTCAATAAAAGTGCAATCTAAAAGTTCTCACTTGCCCAAGGGGCAAGCTAAGGGTCCAGCAAGTCTTCTTAAAACTAATTGAAATAGAAAATTAAAGTCAATTATAAGTTGTCCAGTGCAAGCAATGTTGGATAGCTCGTCTGAAAGGCAGGCTGGAGTTCAAGTTCTTTTTAGCCCTGAATATGAATTTTTCTTGTCATTCAACCCTTCCAGGTCACTGCAATTTAAGGATCACCATGGATGAATTTCACTCTGGAAGTACTCTTATATGGGCAATACACATAACAAGGTAATGTACAACTCCAACTGAATAAAGATGGTGAATTTCAAGCTCAGTAATGAAATGTAAATAGTGAGCTGATCAATATAACATAGGCATTAGAAAAAAAGAAAAAACTTGAGTCCCCAACAGGAAGTTAACCTCCAGAATACCAAGCGGGCAGTACTCTATCTATTGACTCGGAGCTCTGAGAACTCATGGAATGCAGGGTGATTTACACCTTTGCAGCCTTTTTTTTTTGTCAATTTCTGAAATTTTTACTTAGAAATACAAAAAAGGTTAATGGGAAATGTTATGTTTCATGGATCACCCCCAAACTTGTTTATTATTTTATAAGGTAGAAGAGCTACATTTTAAGATGTTTTAAAAAATCATTAACATTGATCAGCGCCTGTCACATGAAGATGAACTATTGTGTCTGAAGAAATAAACATACTTTTCTCATTGGACTTGTGTCTACTTTATCTTTAGAAGGAAAACTCTGAAATCTACTTAGAAACATGTCTAATATTTGTCTATTTAACATTTTAATGTGAAAAACACTTAACTTATATATGTCTACATTTCCTATAAAGTAAACATTTTTTTAGTCACATGAGGTACCATCTGGCAAAACTCTTGAATGTCCAACAAATTTGGCAAACAGTGGGACTTCCACTGCCTGGGCTGCTCTTATTCTAAACCATCCATATCTAAATTTCCAGGACTTCCTCAACTCCAACTTCCTAGGAAGGTCCAGCTCTTCATCTTCATTACTGTCATTGTCCTATTTAAGATGTAAATCATCAATTGTTGCTGCCTTCATCATATCCTTTGATATCTGAATTCACTCCCTCGTTGGTATATCAAATCTACTGTCTAAATAAAGTGGATTTCTTGCATAGTGTAGCACCTACAGTATGAACACTAGTCATGTTGCCAAGGCCTTTTAAATTTTCCTGGTCATGTGAAGATGTCAAAAAAACTTGATGATCAAAACACAACAGAATCATAGAGAATTGTAAAATCAAGATGGCGAAAGGCAAATAGAACCCCCGGGGGGGGGTACTCCCTTATATGGGCTATATAGGTATGTGCGGCCCCAAAGGGTATGGTTTTTCAGCTGTTTTAGTCATAAATAGGGTATCAATTTTGGCTGATTTTGACCATTTTGGTCATAAATAGGGTATGGTTTTGATACTCTAGCCTCAATATGGGTGCGTTTTTAAGAAACCAAAAGAAAATTAACAAAAGCCCTCAAAAATTATGGTAACGGTAATTTAACTTTGGTCTGAGCTAGGGATCCAATTATAACTCACGTCTGAAACAGGATTTTGATGTAAGGTTCAGGTCATAAATAGGGTAGGGAATATCGCAGATTTTGGTCATAAATGGGGTAAGGGTTTTGGGAAGCGGGCCGCACACCCCCACCCAATTTTTCTGGGAGTACCCCTCCCCCCCCCCGGGATAGAACCATTGGAAGCCTGGGTACTAAAAAGAGCAACTCTGTTGAGCCAGAACTCACAGATGCCTCTGTTGTATCATATATTGTACACTGGGCAGCAAACGGTTAACTGAGTTCACATAATTATGAACTCAGTTAAATTACCTTGCTCTCCATGAGTTCTTTTAGCTCAGTGGACAGAGTGCCTGCCCAGTGTTTGAAAGGTTCTGTCAGGGACTCAGATTTTTTCTTTGTCCCATGCCCGTGTCATTATGATCAGTTCACCTTTCACAAGGTACAGTTATTTTAGACCTTTATGAAACAGCATTGTGGTTCAATGACTTGTGAAAAGAAAAAAAGAGAAAGAAAGAGAAAAAAACATTGCTTGCTGTTAAACAGCTTTTGTACTTTGTCTTTTTATGTTTTTGTTTTGTGACAAAGTTCAAAAGGTTAAAACAATAATATACATGTAATTACATATTTACAGATTTTAAAGCCACTTGAGATTTTCTTTGCAAGGGTGTAAAGTTCATGTTTTAGTCAGTGTTACTTTGTTTCTTGGTGAGTTATAACTCACAACTCAATGTTCAGACTGAACAAATACATGTATGGACAACAAGCTGAACAAAAAAATATATTAACCACTCTTGTCATACGTATTATATGAAGATGTCCACTTCAAATATTGCCCAATCATGATTTCTTAAAAGGCAACTGCTAATGGAGACTGCTTGGTCAATTTTATGAGTTGGCTTACAGAGCCTTTGATTTGTTGTTGTTGTTGTTTTCAGTAATTTTACAATAGTCACAGGAGATTCTCTAGGAAATACTCAGTTCTGGGATGGTTTACAGGGAACACTGATTCAGGTTAGTTAAATCACATCACATGAATTGTTGTACTTAAGAGTGTAGGAACAAAGCTGCTGAAGTGATTAATAACGTCATGTAAACACTGACAGAAAGCATTGATCAATACACATCACTCCTGGTCCCATATAAAATTTAATTGTGATTTGCATATGTATGCTCTCCCTGTTAGGTAATTTACTTTAAAGGAATGCGAAAGATCAAAGTAAACAAACATGAACCTTGCTGTTTCTTTGACAAATATCTAGCCTGGGCACTGAAGAACTAAATAGTCTAAGTACTGGTAGCTTCTTTTTCAGCTTGACAAGGAGTATGCAGTAGATCTCAATTTTGTTTTCCTTTTTTGACTGAATAAGTTGTTGTTACTGTTGCTGCTGTTAGGTTACATGACATTCAACATGTTGTTTGTTTGGTTGCAATTTTTTTCAGAGTTTCAAGGGACATGTGGCAGATGTTCTGGCTGTTTGTGTAAATAAGGTTTGTACCACTCATTTATGACTTAACAAGAGCTCTAGGTTTTTTTTCTCTCTGTTGCAAATAATTTTGCTTTCTTTCAAAGGTTGTTTCATTTGCTGAAAAGTTAATATCAAGGACCACAACAAAACTCAGAGCCAGTCATATTTGCATTGGCATGTCTGTGAACAACAGCAGAATATCTTAAATTTGAGGATTTGTGAATTCATTATTTTGTCCATTGGAAATCTTTTATTTTAGGAAGAAAACATGGTTTTCAGTGGAGGAGTAGATAGCAAGATTGTTCAGTTTCGACAGATTACCAATAAGGTAAACACAAGACAGGTGATGTGACATAATATTCCACCATTCAGTTTGGGGTATAGTAAACTCTCAGTTTTATGAATCTACTGATTAAGACCCCATAGACATATATAGACATATATTTTATTTTACATAGACATATATTTTGTGCTAACTAACAACTATTTCAAACATGATGGCCACCATTACAAGCAGATTTTTGGGTGTGCAATGGGTTCACCAATCAGTTCTGAGCACAAAAAGGCTGTTCTGATGTTCGATCATAACTCCAAACTTGCGTGCCATGTTCACGAGCATCATCATCGTATGGATTTTGAAAACATTGAAGTCGTTGGACATGAGGCACATTACCATCAACAGCTTTTTCTGGAGACTTGGATGTCTGTAAAAGACCCGAATGCTGGGAATGATCACATGGTCATCCCAGAAGTCTACAAATGCCTTGCACGCACTTAAATTCTCTCGAGTCACGCACATACAGCACACGCAACATTTCAATTTAAAAGTTTTTAAATCGCGCATAACATCAGTTTTTCAACTGATGAAGGCTTAAGAGTTAGCCGAAACGTCTTGCTAAAACATACAAGTCAGTGACCAAAAAAACAACACTTTTATCTACTATGTCATCTCCTGACTACAGTTACTCCATTTTTAGACATATATGTATAGTGAAAACCTTTTCCTCTTAAAAGGTAAAACCTATTGAAAAAGATAAAGTAAATATAAACTACAGTGTAGTATTAACCACAGATTAGAAAGTACAGGCCTGAATGCACTTGTTAAGAGGTTGGGAATGGGCAGAGAAGATAGTAATGCATGCCTTCGATCTTCTTTGCAAATGTTTTTTGTTTACAGCTTTTGTTTTGTGTATTGGTTTTGTGATTAGTAAACTCAAAATAGAAGGCCAAACAAAACCCCACCACAAAGTTGCAAAACTCAAATCAAAATTAATTCAACCTTATCCTGGGTTAGCCTAATCGGGCTACAGGAGCTCCGCTTTTAGGGTGACCTAAATCTATATATTAGATTGGTATTCACTGTGTAGTGTATACATGTAGTTATTTCATTTGCTTTTGATGACAGGATGGTATTTCAAATTGGGTAAAAGCTGCCTCTCAGCGTATGTTTTCACAAGATATCCGCTCTCTGGTTACTCTGGGAGGAAACCAAAACTTGTTACTCTCTGGAGGTGAGCTTGTCATTGTAGATCTTTCTGGTTATATCAGTTAATGATGTATTAGATCCAGGTTGGTTGTGCAAACCCAGGTTTGAGTCACCATATTTTTTATTCAGATTGATTTTTTAAACCAGATTTTTAAATTGAATCTAAGAATTATTTGAGGTCCAGCCTCTCGATTTTCTGTTTCTTAAATTTTTACCCAGGAAAAAATGGGAAGCATTCAAAATTAAATTAATTGCAATATGTTAAAACAAAACAGAACTCGTGGCAGTTCTCAAACATATTAATATGCTACTACCAAAGAATTTCGCAAACCTTTATCAGAACTGCTGTTATTCTCAGGGACTAATGTGCATAACTCGACACATTAGAAATAGCTTATCATGATTGTATCCATACCCCTTTGTTGATCCTGTTATTATGTCAGATGTAAAATTTAAAATGTAATTGACAACTTCCAACTAAGTGTACTTTTATCATGATATTCCTCTCTTACCTGTATTTTTAGGTTTACACTTATGTAGTGTATCATTTCTTAAAATCTGCACTAGCAAAGCAAAACATGCTTCAAATTCAAACTACTTAAAGTGTTTTTGTTATTGAAATAATTTTTCAGGTTTAGACCCTAGTCTTATATTGTATTCCACCAAAGAGTTTGGAAGATCAAGCAGTCAGAAAATCCCACCATTTCCACATGTAAGTAATATGTAGCAGTTTGTGACAGGCTCTTGAATTTTTGGTAGGTGTTCTTATATATAGACAGTTTTCTATTCAAGCTCAGTCTTGCAGCATGTGTGAAGGTTAGGAACAGCATCCAGGATAATTAAAGAGCTAATCCAGCTGAGTAAAGCTAAGTAGTTTTTAAATATAGGAGGCAGGTTGGCAGTAAACCTTGAGCAAAGCACTTAGAGCTGTAATTAGTCAATAAAAAAGGGACAAAAAGAATAAATAAATAAATAAATATTTAAATAAATAGATACAAAATAAGTAAATAAATAATAAAACAAATACCAAGTGAAAACTCCTGAACAGTAAAGACTGTAAGATGTTTAACTTGACTTTGTTTTTAAATGTTTTAAGGGGGAGGTGTTTATGCTTTCATTGAGGTTATTCCAACCTTTTACAGCTGCAAAGCGAATGCTGAATTTACGGTAGTTTGTTTTGGTGATGTTGATGTAATAGGTTGATTTAGAAGGAAGCCTGGTATTGTATGAGTGTACAGATGCTACTGAAATTTTCAAAGGAAGATGAAAGAAGATTATACATGTAGTAATACTGATACATGAGGATCCAGTCTTTTCTTTGCTTTATGAGTATGGGGCTCCACTTGGCTGCACTTTGGGATGGTGGAGCTCTGCTATCATTAATTACTTCTTAATAATAATTTATCTTTTTAGAATCCATTGATACATTTGGCAACAAAGGCATATATTCTCATGTATCAGATGTCAAATGGCTTACAGTTCTGGAGGCTCCCAGAAGCAGGTGATCAACAACTAAAATCTGAATCACTTGATTGAGTGATTGATTGATTGATTGATCTGATTTTATTGCCATTTAAAGTGCCTATGAAGTAAAAAATAATTGCTGCTTATTTGAAAGGCTTTTCAAAGTAAAGAAGAATGGCATTTTCCCTTTTGGAATATCTGTTTTCGTTTTGGAGATATTTAGTACGTTTTTGTATTATGCAAATGAGGAAAGTGATGACATCATAAGTGGTTTCACTAAAACAGTACAACACTCTTTCAAGAATATCTCCAGAAATATTGGAGCAGTGTTCTTCAAACTTGGCACCAGAAATGCACATCACAAAAGAAACAGAATGACAACTACTATGGTGTTGCCATGGCAACAATCTTGGCTGCAGTCTCTTTCTGTGAAAAACCAAATATCTCTATTTGCAATCTTTTCAAGTGGGACAGAGGGTCTAGCTCAGAGCACACATGGTTCCCATATTGTCTTAACTATCCCCATCAGTTTGTTGCGAGTGGATGATCCTTGTTTAAGATAAAATCTGGGAATTTTAGATTTAATTAAAACAGGACCAGCGGTGTCATTTTGCTTCTTTTGTGATGTACAGTCCTGATGCCAAGTTTGAAGAACACCGCTTTTATATTTCTAGAGATATTCTTGATTGACTGTGCACTGTTTCAGTGAAACCACCTATGACGTCATCACTTTACTCACAAAAACGTAAATATCTCTAAAACGAAAAAAGATATTCTAAAAAGAAAAATGCCTTTCTAATAAGCAGCAATTATTTTTTACTTCATAGGCACTTTAAAGCAGAAATGACAAGCCTATGCAACACAACAACTCTGATTTTGAGGAAAAGTTATGGAAAACCAGAGGAGAGCTGTCAGGGACACTAAAAGCGCTGATGTTGGGATTTTTTTTTATTAACATCATACCAAAATAATATTTGTACTTATGTCACCATTTGCCATCTTGTTTAAAGACCTTTGTAACTGTGTTTGCTTTCCTATAAAGAGGAATTCTACAGAAGTCTGTGAATAAATAAATTTTCCTTCTTACTCAGAAAAATGATGTCAGTGTTTTAATTCAAGATTCAAAGCTAGCAATCGTGAAAAAATGCTTGGCAACTCCCAGTTTTCTTCTCAGATTTCATTAGCCCTTGCTAAGATCTACTTTTTCCAAATAGTCCTAATTTGGCGCAAAGACTATTTAGTAGGCACCGTCTTTAAATTTGTGCTGAAATGGTACATTTGTCACTTTTTTAATTTGTGTATGTGGATTTCCTTGATAGCTGGCCAAAGCACAACTCCTCGAAATGAGACTCCCACACACCTCTTAGAGATAAAGAAGAAGGTAGGAAGCAAATGGAAAGCCTTTTTGTTAAAATTCAATACCAAAGCAAGCAAAATTGATCAATATGAAATGTTACCAATGCGGGTTTGTAGAAAATAGATAATTGAAATCATATGAAGGGGGTTGTGGCTGTTTTCTTGTTCACATTTTTAATTTGGCATTCACGGCTTTCATCTCAAAAAGCTGAAAACAATTCAATTGAAGTCTAATTGATTTTTGAACTAGTGCACGAAAGAAAATTTAGTGGTGAACAATAAAGACAAAGAGTGTTTGTCTCGGAACTATCAGTCAGATAATTGCCCCTTGGAAATTTGATGTTCTTAAAACTAGCATATCGAAGCCCTCAAAGCTTTGCTTCTCAGGTAAATATTTATACCTGAAGTTATGAAAACCGGGTTGGCAACCCTCAACTTTTTGTGTGACTTTCACAACTTCCCCAGTATAATATTAGCTTGTTTACTGTGTTGTTCGGAGCTGATGTCAGTTATTTTTTGCCTGCTTTCTGGTAAGGTATTTGTGTAGAAGTGGATGTAGACATAATAGTACTGTTCATGGCCATTTTTTTCCAGGGTGATCATCACATTGTATGCAGTGCTGTTTCATCATGTGCTAGTTGGGCGGCCTATTCAGATGTCTATCATATTAGTTTATTTAAGCTGAATTTGGTAAGTTTTTGGATGTTGTTAATGAGATATTGAATGACTGGAGTTAATATTCATCAATGTCTTAATAGCCCTGAAATGTCTTCCTTTGTTCATCAGCTGTTAATTATTGCTTGTGTTGTTTAATCACTTTTATTTTAAATTGCAATAAAATTAATGTTCACAAAAATTTTCTATACCTAAACCCTTGTACAATACAAGAGTTTTAGTGGAAAAAGTCTGAATTAAAAATTTATAATATGAATAAGATATTTAACAAGACATATAATTATTTAAAAACATTCCACCAAGATCCAACCCATTTTTTAAGTACTGTTTAAAACACGAGCAGCAGTGTTTTATCGGGTTTAAAAACACGAGGCGTAGCCGAGTGTTTTTAAACCCGATAAAACACGTGCTGCGAGTGTTTTGAACGGCTTCAAAAATCCGCGATAACACCTACCTGCGAATTTTTCTACTGTTTCAAAAACCCGAGAAAACACGTGCACGCGAATTTTTCTACTGTTTCAAAAACCCGAGAAAACACGTGCATGCGAATTGTTGTACGGCTTCAAAAACCCGAGAAAACGCGTGCATTTCAATCGACAAAAATTCTGTTGTTTTCGTCGAGAGCTTTTTGCCTCAGTCCTCATTATTTCCTTAGAAGAGTCGTGGTCATTTGTAATGCCTCCAAATAGAGCTTTTAGAAATTCTAAAAGTGAGGAAGAAAGAAAATTTCTAGAAAAATCTGTTCCTAGATCCACACGATATGTAACTAAATGGTCGTTGAAAATTTTTGCCGAGTGGCAAGCTTCAAGAAAGAATAAAGACCCAAGCAAGGAAGAAGCAGGCTTCCACGTGGAACTCGATAAAGTTCAAGCTTTGGACACGAACATTGTCAATATGACACCGGAGTCTTTGAATCTTTGGTTGACAAGCGCACTGGACACCGTTCTAATGCACTGTTTCGATACCAAAAGAAAAGTGTTGAGCAAGAACGGAATGTGAGCGATTTATTGGGGCCACCTCGTGATGTAGTGGATGTAGTGGATGTTCCCGACTTAGATTTGAATTACGAAGTTAGGGATGAAGAATTATGTAACATGCCAATGCCCAGTGAAGTATTTCATATAGAGATGTCTAAGTCAGTGTTTCAC
The DNA here is from genome assembly GCA_019787425.1 of Platygyra sinensis. Lineage (NCBI taxonomy): Eukaryota > Metazoa > Cnidaria > Anthozoa > Scleractinia > Merulinidae > Platygyra > Platygyra sinensis. Next base: position 11,649 of record JAHPZR010028474.1, read on the forward strand.
AACTGCACGTTTAATTTTCCAACAAAGTAAAACCATGTGTATCTTTGTATTGTAAAATATTATCCAGGGAAATGAAATAAATATTGTGAACGCGGGGTGAACTATTTGTACGCCTGTTATGTTGGTTGTTAATGTGTGATTATCATTATACATGAATTTTTAATGTAATTGATTGAGATCTTTATATAAAGATTACGTGTGATCTTTATATAAAGATCATGGTAGTCGTTCTCATTAAAAATTCAGCGATAATTGTATTGTTTAGGCATTCAACCCCACTTTTCCCTGGGACTGAAATCAAGTCCCTTCCCTGGCTTTTCAGAATGACCATGTTTTACCAGGTATAAAGGTTCATGCACGTGATCAATTTGACGTCTCTGATAGGGTCATGTGCTTATGAATTATTAATGAGTTTTTGAATAGTGTATGATGTGCAAATTGGAACATGTTCACTTATGGATGCACTTGGGAGGTTTGCTAAGCACCTAAGAAGCTAGAGTCGCACTCGGCTATCGCCCTTGTGCGACTCTTACGCTTCTTTCGTGCTTAGCAACCTCCTGCGTGCACCATAACTCAATAGTACAGGCTATGGCGTTTACCATTTGTTAAGTATAAGCATGGTTAAGCTATATTCACTGGACATGTTGAATATGGGATGCTGCCGGCTTGGTTCTGCAGTCCGTGTTCACTGTCAATTGAAGGGGTGAGTGCAAAACGGTGCTAAGTGACGATTTAGGTGGTTTTCTTTTTTTCTGCAAAAGCGCCTGAAATTTTGCGTGCCGCTTTCAATTGAATAGAAAAACATTACCCTGTATTTTTTTTCGCTGGTTTGCTCTTCGTTTTCGAGATATTACGTATGCAAACAACCCTCCGTGATCTATTGTTGAACGAAAAACAAAAGAAACCTTTTGTTTCGCTAAAGGATTAAGTCACTATAACACAGTAATTTCTCACCGCTGCTTCGTTAGCTCAAGGGGATAACGCGCCGAACGAAGCTGATTCGAATTTGTTTTGATGTGACACTCGAGGGCTCGATTCGAGGTCGGTGAAATCTTTTTTTTTTTTTTTTCGTTGTCTGTTTTTCTATTCCAATTGAAAGCGGCTACGCCCAAAATTTCAGGGCGCTTGTTGCAGAAACAACGAAAACCACCTAAATCGGCACTTAGCACACCGTTTTGCACTCACCCCTTCACAATTGACAGGTGAACACGGACTGGCAAGAAAACCCAAGCCGCAGCATCCCATAATTCAACATGTCCCAGTGATGAATTTATGCTTAACCATGCTTATACTTAACAAATGGGTAAACGCCATAGTCCTGTAACTATTGAGTTTATGGTGCACTGCAGGAGGTTGCTAAAGTCACGAAGGAAGCGTAAGAAGTCGCACTCGGGCGATCGCCCGTGTGCGACTTCTTACGCTTCCTTCGTGACTTTAGCAACCTCCTGCAGTGCACCATAAACTCAATAGTTACAGGACTATGGCGTTTACCCATTTGTTAAGTATAAGCATCGTTAAGCATATATTCATCACTGGGACATGTTGAATTATGGGATGCTGCCGGCTGGTTCTGCAGTCCGTGTTCACTGTCAATTGGAAGGGTGAGTGCAAACGGTGCTAAGTGACGATTTAGGTGTTTTCTTTTTTCTGCAAAAGCGCCTGAAATTTTGGCGTGCCGCTTTCAATTGGAATAGAAAAACAGACAACGAAAAAAAAAAAAAAAGATTTCACCGACCTCGAATCGAGCCCTCGAGTGTCACATCAAAACAAATTCGAATCAGCTTCGTTCGGCGCGTTATCCCCTTGAGCTAACGAAGCAGCGGTGAGAAATTACTGTGTTATAGTGACTTAATCCTTTAGCGAAACAAAAGGTTTCTTTTGTTTTTCGTTCAACAATAGATCACGGAGGGTTGTTTGCATACGTAATATCTCGAAAACGAAGAGCAAACCAGCGAAAAAAAATACAGGGTAATGTTTTTCTATTCAATTGAAAGCGGCACGCAAAATTTCAGGCGCTTTTGCAGAAAAAAAGAAAACCACCTAAATCGTCACTTAGCACCGTTTTGCACTCACCCCTTCAATTGACAGTGAACACGGACTGCAGAACCAAGCCGGCAGCATCCCATATTCAACATGTCCAGTGAATATAGCTTAACCATGCTTATACTTAACAAATGGTAAACGCCATAGCCTGTACTATTGAGTTATGGTGCACGCAGGAGGTTGCTAAGCACGAAAGAAGCGTAAGAGTCGCACAAGGGCGATAGCCGAGTGCGACTCTAGCTTCTTAGGTGCTTAGCAAACCTCCCAAGTGCATCCATAAGTGAACATGTTCCAATTTGCACATCATACACTATTCAAAAACTCATTAATAATTCATAAGCACATGACCCTATCAGAGACGTCAAATTGATCACGTGCATGAACCTTTATACCTGGTAAAACATGGTCATTCTGAAAAGCCAGGGAAGGGACTTGATTTCAGTCCCAGGGAAAAGTGGGGTTGAATGCCTAAACAATACAATTATCGCTGAATTTTTAATGAGAACGACTACCATGATCTTTATATAAAGATCACACGTAATCTTTATATAAAGATCTCAATCAATTACATTAAAAATTCATGTATAATGATAATCACACATTAACAACCAACATAACAGGCGTACAAATAGTTCACCCCGCGTTCACAATATTTATTTCATTTCCCTGGATAATATTTTACAATACAAAGATACACATGGTTTTACTTTGTTGGAAAATTAAACGTGCAGTTGTGAAACACTGACTTAGACATCTCTATATGAAATACTTCACTGGGCATTGGCATGTTACATAATTCTTCATCCCTAACTTCGTAATTCAAATCTAAGTCGGGAACATCCACTACATCCACTACATCACGAGGTGGCCCCAATAAATCGCTCACATTCCGTTCTTGCTCAACACTTTTCTTTTGGTATCGAAACAGTGCATTAGAACGGTGTCCAGTGCGCTTGTCAACCAAAGATTCAAAGACTCCGGTGTCATATTGACAATGTTCGTGTCCAAAGCTTGAACTTTATCGAGTTCCACGTGGAAGCCTGCTTCTTCCTTGCTTGGGTCTTTATTCTTTCTTGAAGCTTGCCACTCGGCAAAAATTTTCAACGACCATTTAGTTACATATCGTGTGGATCTAGGAACAGATTTTTCTAGAAATTTTCTTTCTTCCTCACTTTTAGAATTTCTAAAAGCTCTATTTGGAGGCATTACAAATGACCACGACTCTTCTAAGGAAATAATGAGGACTGAGGCAAAAAGCTCTCGACGAAAACAACAGAATTTTTGTCGATTGAAATGCACGCGTTTTCTCGGGTTTTTGAAGCCGTACAACAATTCGCATGCACGTGTTTTCTCGGGTTTTTGAAACAGTAGAAAAATTCGCGTGCACGTGTTTTCTCGGGTTTTTGAAACAGTAGAAAAATTCGCAGGTAGGTGTTATCGCGGATTTTTGAAGCCGTTCAAAACACTCGCAGCACGTGTTTTATCGGGTTTAAAAACACTCGGCTACGCCTCGTGTTTTTAAACCCGATAAAACACTGCTGCTCGTGTTTTAAACAGTACTTAAAAAATGGGTTGGATCTTGGTGGAATGTTTTTAAATAATTATATGTCTTGTTAAATATCTTATTCATATTATAAATTTTTAATTCAGACTTTTTCCACTAAAACTCTTGTATTGTACAAGGGTTTAGGTATAGAAAATTTTTGTGAACATTAATTTTATTGCAATTTAAAATAAAAGTGATTAAACAACACAAGCAATAATTAACAGCTGATGAACAAAGGAAGACATTTCAGGGCTATTAAGACATTGATGAATATTAACTCCAGTCATTCAATATCTCATTAACAACATCCAAAAACTTACCAAATTCAGCTTAAATAAACTAATATGATAGACATCTGAATAGGCCGCCCAACTAGCACATGATGAAACAGCACTGCATACAATGTGATGATCACCCTGGAAAAAAATGGCCATGAACAGTACTATTATGTCTACATCCACTTCTACACAAATACCTTACCAGAAAGCAGGCAAAAAATAACTGACATCAGCTCCGAACAACACAGTAAACAAGCTAATATTATACTGGGGAAGTTGTGAAAGTCACACAAAAAGTTGAGGGTTGCCAACCCGGTTTTCATAACTTCAGGTATAAATATTTACCTGAGAAGCAAAGCTTTGAGGGCTTCGATATGCTAGTTTTAAGAACATCAAATTTCCAAGGGGCAATTATCTGACTGATAGTTCCGAGACAAACACTCTTTGTCTTTATTGTTCACCACTAAATTTTCTTTCGTGCACTAGTTCAAAAATCAATTAGACTTCAATTGAATTGTTTTCAGCTTTTTGAGATGAAAGCCGTGAATGCCAAATTAAAAATGTGAACAAGAAAACAGCCACAACCCCCTTCATATGATTTCAATTATCTATTTTCTACAAACCCGCATTGGTAACATTTCATATTGATCAATTTTGCTTGCTTTGGTATTGAATTTTAACAAAAAGGCTTTCCATTTGCTTCCTACCTTCTTCTTTATCTCTAAGAGGTGTGTGGGAGTCTCATTTCGAGGAGTTGTGCTTTGGCCAGCTATCAAGGAAATCCACATACACAAATTAAAAAAGTGACAAATGTACCATTTCAGCACAAATTTAAAGACGGTGCCTACTAAATAGTCTTTGCGCCAAATTAGGACTATTTGGAAAAAGTAGATCTTAGCAAGGGCTAATGAAATCTGAGAAGAAAACTGGGAGTTGCCAAGCATTTTTTCACGATTGCTAGCTTTGAATCTTGAATTAAAACACTGACATCATTTTTCTGAGTAAGAAGGAAAATTTATTTATTCACAGACTTCTGTAGAATTCCTCTTTATAGGAAAGCAAACACAGTTACAAAGGTCTTTAAACAAGATGGCAAATGGTGACATAAGTACAAATATTATTTTGGTATGATGTTAATAAAAAAAAATCCCAACATCAGCGCTTTTAGTGTCCCTGACAGCTCTCCTCTGGTTTTCCATAACTTTTCCTCAAAATCAGAGTTGTTGTGTTGCATAGGCTTGTCATTTCTGCTTTAAAGTGCCTATGAAGTAAAAAATAATTGCTGCTTATTAGAAAGGCATTTTTCTTTTTAGAATATCTTTTTTCGTTTTAGAGATATTTACGTTTTTGTGAGTAAAGTGATGACGTCATAGGTGGTTTCACTGAAACAGTGCACAGTCAATCAAGAATATCTCTAGAAATATAAAAGCGGTGTTCTTCAAACTTGGCATCAGGACTGTACATCACAAAAGAAGCAAAATGACACCGCTGGTCCTGTTTTAATTAAATCTAAAATTCCCAGATTTTATCTTAAACAAGGATCATCCACTCGCAACAAACTGATGGGGATAGTTAAGACAATATGGGAACCATGTGTGCTCTGAGCTAGACCCTCTGTCCCACTTGAAAAGATTGCAAATAGAGATATTTGGTTTTTCACAGAAAGAGACTGCAGCCAAGATTGTTGCCATGGCAACACCATAGTAGTTGTCATTCTGTTTCTTTTGTGATGTGCATTTCTGGTGCCAAGTTTGAAGAACACTGCTCCAATATTTCTGGAGATATTCTTGAAAGAGTGTTGTACTGTTTTAGTGAAACCACTTATGATGTCATCACTTTCCTCATTTGCATAATACAAAAACGTACTAAATATCTCCAAAACGAAAACAGATATTCCAAAAGGGAAAATGCCATTCTTCTTTACTTTGAAAAGCCTTTCAAATAAGCAGCAATTATTTTTTACTTCATAGGCACTTTAAATGGCAATAAAATCAGATCAATCAATCAATCAATCACTCAATCAAGTGATTCAGATTTTAGTTGTTGATCACCTGCTTCTGGGAGCCTCCAGAACTGTAAGCCATTTGACATCTGATACATGAGAATATATGCCTTTGTTGCCAAATGTATCAATGGATTCTAAAAAGATAAATTATTATTAAGAAGTAATTAATGATAGCAGAGCTCCACCATCCCAAAGTGCAGCCAAGTGGAGCCCCATACTCATAAAGCAAAGAAAAGACTGGATCCTCATGTATCAGTATTACTACATGTATAATCTTCTTTCATCTTCCTTTGAAAATTTCAGTAGCATCTGTACACTCATACAATACCAGGCTTCCTTCTAAATCAACCTATTACATCAACATCACCAAAACAAACTACCGTAAATTCAGCATTCGCTTTGCAGCTGTAAAAGGTTGGAATAACCTCAATGAAAGCATAAACACCTCCCCCTTAAAACATTTAAAAACAAAGTCAAGTTAAACATCTTACAGTCTTTACTGTTCAGGAGTTTTCACTTGGTATTTGTTTTATTATTTATTTACTTATTTTGTATCTATTTATTTAAATATTTATTTATTTATTTATTCTTTTTGTCCCTTTTTTATTGACTAATTACAGCTCTAAGTGCTTTGCTCAAGGTTTACTGCCAACCTGCCTCCTATATTTAAAAACTACTTAGCTTTACTCAGCTGGATTAGCTCTTTAATTATCCTGGATGCTGTTCCTAACCTTCACACATGCTGCAAGACTGAGCTTGAATAGAAAACTGTCTATATATAAGAACACCTACCAAAAATTCAAGAGCCTGTCACAAACTGCTACATATTACTTACATGTGGAAATGGTGGGATTTTCTGACTGCTTGATCTTCCAAACTCTTTGGTGGAATACAATATAAGACTAGGGTCTAAACCTGAAAAATTATTTCAATAACAAAAACACTTTAAGTAGTTTGAATTTGAAGCATGTTTTGCTTTGCTAGTGCAGATTTTAAGAAATGATACACTACATAAGTGTAAACCTAAAAATACAGGTAAGAGAGGAATATCATGATAAAAGTACACTTAGTTGGAAGTTGTCAATTACATTTTAAATTTTACATCTGACATAATAACAGGATCAACAAAGGGGTATGGATACAATCATGATAAGCTATTTCTAATGTGTCGAGTTATGCACATTAGTCCCTGAGAATAACAGCAGTTCTGATAAAGGTTTGCGAAATTCTTTGGTAGTAGCATATTAATATGTTTGAGAACTGCCACGAGTTCTGTTTTGTTTTAACATATTGCAATTAATTTAATTTTGAATGCTTCCCATTTTTTCCTGGGTAAAAATTTAAGAAACAGAAAATCGAGAGGCTGGACCTCAAATAATTCTTAGATTCAATTTAAAAATCTGGTTTAAAAAATCAATCTGAATAAAAAATATGGTGACTCAAACCTGGGTTTGCACAACCAACCTGGATCTAATACATCATTAACTGATATAACCAGAAAGATCTACAATGACAAGCTCACCTCCAGAGAGTAACAAGTTTTGGTTTCCTCCCAGAGTAACCAGAGAGCGGATATCTTGTGAAAACATACGCTGAGAGGCAGCTTTTACCCAATTTGAAATACCATCCTGTCATCAAAAGCAAATGAAATAACTACATGTATACACTACACAGTGAATACCAATCTAATATATAGATTTAGGTCACCCTAAAAGCGGAGCTCCTGTAGCCCGATTAGGCTAACCCAGGATAAGGTTGAATTAATTTTGATTTGAGTTTTGCAACTTTGTGGTGGGGTTTTGTTTGGCCTTCTATTTTGAGTTTACTAATCACAAAACCAATACACAAAACAAAAGCTGTAAACAAAAAACATTTGCAAAGAAGATCGAAGGCATGCATTACTATCTTCTCTGCCCATTCCCAACCTCTTAACAAGTGCATTCAGGCCTGTACTTTCTAATCTGTGGTTAATACTACACTGTAGTTTATATTTACTTTATCTTTTTCAATAGGTTTTACCTTTTAAGAGGAAAAGGTTTTCACTATACATATATGTCTAAAAATGGAGTAACTGTAGTCAGGAGATGACATAGTAGATAAAAGTGTTGTTTTTTTGGTCACTGACTTGTATGTTTTAGCAAGACGTTTCGGCTAACTCTTAAGCCTTCATCAGTTGAAAAACTGATGTTATGCGCGATTTAAAAACTTTTAAATTGAAATGTTGCGTGTGCTGTATGTGCGTGACTCGAGAGAATTTAAGTGCGTGCAAGGCATTTGTAGACTTCTGGGATGACCATGTGATCATTCCCAGCATTCGGGTCTTTTACAGACATCCAAGTCTCCAGAAAAAGCTGTTGATGGTAATGTGCCTCATGTCCAACGACTTCAATGTTTTCAAAATCCATACGATGATGATGCTCGTGAACATGGCACGCAAGTTTGGAGTTATGATCGAACATCAGAACAGCCTTTTTGTGCTCAGAACTGATTGGTGAACCCATTGCACACCCAAAAATCTGCTTGTAATGGTGGCCATCATGTTTGAAATAGTTGTTAGTTAGCACAAAATATATGTCTATGTAAAATAAAATATATGTCTATATATGTCTATGGGGTCTTAATCAGTAGATTCATAAAACTGAGAGTTTACTATACCCCAAACTGAATGGTGGAATATTATGTCACATCACCTGTCTTGTGTTTACCTTATTGGTAATCTGTCGAAACTGAACAATCTTGCTATCTACTCCTCCACTGAAAACCATGTTTTCTTCCTAAAATAAAAGATTTCCAATGGACAAAATAATGAATTCACAAATCCTCAAATTTAAGATATTCTGCTGTTGTTCACAGACATGCCAATGCAAATATGACTGGCTCTGAGTTTTGTTGTGGTCCTTGATATTAACTTTTCAGCAAATGAAACAACCTTTGAAAGAAAGCAAAATTATTTGCAACAGAGAGAAAAAAAACCTAGAGCTCTTGTTAAGTCATAAATGAGTGGTACAAACCTTATTTACACAAACAGCCAGAACATCTGCCACATGTCCCTTGAAACTCTGAAAAAAATTGCAACCAAACAAACAACATGTTGAATGTCATGTAACCTAACAGCAGCAACAGTAACAACAACTTATTCAGTCAAAAAAGGAAAACAAAATTGAGATCTACTGCATACTCCTTGTCAAGCTGAAAAGAAGCTACCAGTACTTAGACTATTTAGTTCTTCAGTGCCCAGGCTAGATATTTGTCAAAGAAACAGCAAGGTTCATGTTTGTTTACTTTGATCTTTCGCATTCCTTTAAAGTAAATTACCTAACAGGGAGAGCATACATATGCAAATCACAATTAAATTTTATATGGGACCAGGAGTGATGTGTATTGATCAATGCTTTCTGTCAGTGTTTACATGACGTTATTAATCACTTCAGCAGCTTTGTTCCTACACTCTTAAGTACAACAATTCATGTGATGTGATTTAACTAACCTGAATCAGTGTTCCCTGTAAACCATCCCAGAACTGAGTATTTCCTAGAGAATCTCCTGTGACTATTGTAAAATTACTGAAAACAACAACAACAACAAATCAAAGGCTCTGTAAGCCAACTCATAAAATTGACCAAGCAGTCTCCATTAGCAGTTGCCTTTTAAGAAATCATGATTGGGCAATATTTGAAGTGGACATCTTCATATAATACGTATGACAAGAGTGGTTAATATATTTTTTTGTTCAGCTTGTTGTCCATACATGTATTTGTTCAGTCTGAACATTGAGTTGTGAGTTATAACTCACCAAGAAACAAAGTAACACTGACTAAAACATGAACTTTACACCCTTGCAAAGAAAATCTCAAGTGGCTTTAAAATCTGTAAATATGTAATTACATGTATATTATTGTTTTAACCTTTTGAACTTTGTCACAAAACAAAAACATAAAAAGACAAAGTACAAAAGCTGTT
>JAHPZR010028478.1:0-7500 GCA_019787425.1 Platygyra sinensis
CTATCACAAAATCTGTCAGAAAAGGAATTCAAGCTGCTAAGAAGGCATCGCTTGTAGGACAGAAACAAAAAATCTTGAAGTTGCAGAGAGTCGGTGAAAATATTAGTGTAAGGATGAAATCCGCACCAGTCGAGAAAACCTCTACAACACTTGATAAAGGAGTTTCAGAAACTAAGGGAGTGACTTGTGAGAAAAAGAGAAAAACTCGAAGGTCACGACAACTTTCCTTACTAGATCAGCAAGAAAAACAAGAATTGCAAAAACGTTGTAAATCAATTCTTGACAATGTGGTTGATTGTCCTTAAGCTTGGCTTCGCTGAAACATTACATCTGTATTGCGTTATACACGGCTTATGTGGGTTAGCTACACTTTGTAGGAGCATAGCGGTTGTCACTCCTGGTTGGGTGAGCCAGGTTACGTTGCGTTACATTATCAGGACTACTCGGATTAATATTAATCGGATTAATATTAATCGGATTAATATTAATCTTAATGATTATTATAATCCAGTAATAGATTATTATAATCCAGTAATAGATTATTATAATCTATTACTGAGGTTTGAGCCGTGCCTTAATCAATTAGGATTAATATTAATCAGATTAATATTAATCCTAATATTAAATCCAGTAATAGATTATTATAATCCATAACTGAGCTTCAAGCCGTACCTTAAACGATTAGGATTAATATTAATCTGATAAATATAATCCCACATAGCTCAAATTTGTACAAGTCTCTCAATAAAGAAAATATTCTATTCTAACCACGACGAATTTGCTACTTGTTCTAGTAGTTTGTCAACAAAACCCTTAATTACATTTAGTCAATAACCGCACTCCTTATTATACGTTATTTTATTTTAGTAGTAGAAGTCGGCAGTTGATATGCCGGCTCCGAACCTCGAAACAGTTAATGTCTTTGGGGTTGTCTCGATTCCTACGCAGCTGGTAGTTATTCCCTTTCTTAAGGTCCCCTTTCTTGTAAAAACACATGCCGACCGCACGGATTCGCTGGCCCAGAGGCGCTTGTTCATTTTCATTTACTTCTAGGCTCAACATCGCTACCAGCTCTAACATATGCAAGTGATCGTGTGACTGATGTGATCAGTGTTATGTCCCGTCAGTCCCTTGTTCTGCTTGTTCAGCATGTAATGTCTGTAGTTTGTCTGTCATAGCTCTGGTCTGGATTATAATAGAGATTAATATTAATCCGGATGATTATTATTAATAATAATCTAATCCTTCCAAGTTTTTGCCGTGTCTTAATCTATTATTGGATTATAATAATCTATTACAGGATTATAATAATCTATTACCGGATTATAATAACCATATTATAATCTATTATTATTATAATCCGCGGATTAATATTAATCCGAGTTGTCCTGCATTATACGTGTGTTACGTGGAATCTCTACGTAAAGATAACATTGACCTCTTAGGAATGAACATTGACAAGAATCTGCAGTTCAACAGCCATGTAAAATACAAAGGCAGGCGCCAATTGCTAGAGGCCTGCAACTCCCATAAAAGCCAATGCATCAGCATTTTTACAGACCAGTCTAGTTTTAGACATTTTTTCCCGCGAAAAAGGCCAATTCCACTCTACATGAGCCGCATTGAGTGCGCTTCGGTAAGGATAAAACAATACCTCAAGTGAACATGTCAACATTAGTCCGTGCTTGTGATTGCAATTGGTCACTGATTATGAGGTTCCTGTTGGGATAGATCGGTCTGTGAAAACGCCGTGACAGGAATATGGGGTAAATACAGGCTTCTGGTGATGGGCTCCTGACAAAGGACCCGGGGGGATACTCCCAGAAAAATTGGGTGGGGATGTGCGGCCCGTTTCCTAAAACCCTTACCCTATTTATGACTGAAATCTGCGATATTCCCTACCCTATTCATGACCTGACCAAAAATTCGAAACCCTATTTATGACCTCAACCTTACATCAAAATCCTGTTTCAGACTTTATAATTGGATCCCTAGTTCAGACCAATGTTAAATTACCGTAAACACAATTTGTGAATGGCTTTTGCTGATTCTCTTTTCGGTGATGATGAAAAAGTGGCTTCTAGGCTAAGAACAAACCCATATTAGGGCCAGAGTACAAAAACTATACCTCGTCAAGTTATAACCAAAATGGCCAAAATCAGCGAAAATCGATACCCTATTTATGACCAAAACGGCTGGAAAATCATACCCTTTGAGGCCGCACATACATATATAGCCCATAGAAGGGAGTACCCCCCCGGGACAAAGGTCAACATTTAAATTACATAATGTAATTTCCCGTTTTCCAAAAATTGTACCGGCCTTATGCTATACAGTTCACTAGAATTAAACTTGCTCAGTCGCTCCTCGTAGTGCAGGGACTTCTCGTCCAGAAACAATTCTGAGCGCTCTTTTGTTATGATTCTCTAATTTTTGTTTATTTCGAGCCCCGCAAAAGTGCCAAACTATTGAGCAATATCTAAAATATGTCCCAGGACAGATGTGAAATGTAAACACTACCAGGAGCTGCTGGGTAAGTTTAATTCAAGTGATCTGTACAGTATCAGGTGCCAAGACATGATGAAAACAGTTTTTAAGGCAATTCAGTTTGAAACGATGCCGAGGTACACACGTGGTCTTTTTCAAATGAGAAATACTGAACGCAGCCTACGAGGATCAAGGAAACTTGTTATCCTATACGTTAACACAACCACTTATGGTCTTCACTCCCTCACGTACGCTTCTGCAAACATGTGGAACAAACTAACAGAGGACCTGATGTCATTAACATCCTTGAATGAGTTCAGAACTAAAATATGTTTTTTTTTCGAGCAGCGATGCAGTTGTTAGTGATGTAAATAGTAGTTTAATGTACTGTATATAATATATACGATTTTATTTTTATATTTATTCTCAATGCTATTTTATTTATTTTTTCTCTGAGAAATTAGCTTTGCAGCTACTCTTGTAAATCCGACGTGAAATAAAAAATGGTGATGTATGTGCATTACCTTTTGTTATGGCATGCGCGCGCTATTTCTGCTTCGCTACGTTGTTGTATAATATTACGTCACCGTACATGTCACGAGCACCCGTCTGCCTCGTTGTTTGGAATACGTTACGTTCCGTACGTTACGTCGTGTGTAATACGTTAGGTGCTTTACGTGGACCGCGTAACGTTTTCTTATGGTATATGCGCTTGATTTGTGCTTCGTTCGTACGTTACGTTTTATAGTACATGTCAAGAGCACCCGCATGCCTAGTTGCGTAAAATGCGTTTCGCTCCGTACGTTCCGTTTTGTGATGTGTTCCGTGCTCACGTGGACTACGATACGTTTTGTTATGATATGTGTGCGTTATGTGTGCTTCGTTATGTTAAGTTACGATTTATAGCGCATGTCGAGAGCACCTGCCTGCCTCGTTTTGTAAAATACGTTCTGCTCCGTACGTTCCGTTGTGTGATATATGTGTTCCGTGCTCACGTGAACTACGATACGCTTTGTTATGATATGTGCGTGTTATGTGTGCTTCGTTATGTTAAGTTACGCTCTAAAGCGCATGTCAAGAGCACCCGCTGCTGCCTCGTTGTGTAAAATACGTTCTGCTCCGTACGTTCCGTTGTGTGATATATGTGTTTCGTGCTCACGTGGACTACGTTACGTTTTTTTATGGTATGCGCATGTTATGTGTGCTTCGTTATGTTAAGTTACGCTTTATAGCGAATTGCGGTCACTTCGTTCCATAGTCACTTCGTTCCATAGTCACTTCGTTCCAAGTCACTTCGTTCCATCTTACGGTCACTTCGTTCCAAAAAATAGTCACTTCGTTCCGCAGTATTTTCTCTAAGTGCTACCTTTTAGTTTCTCTTCAGGACTCAGGATTAAGTTATTATATGTGGTGCAATTTACCCGATGCTTTATGGTCCTTTATGAACGCTATATTTATACCTTGTAAGCCATAGATAAGGGCATTATTTTACCACACACAAAGTGAAGCTAACAGTTTATTTCGGTGCTGGCGATAAGAAATTTTCGCACATCGCATGTAGGCACTTGAAAAAAGTCAAACAACTGCGATCAGCAACAAATCTACCGACGATAAAAATAACAGTGGATGAATAAAGTTTTATAGATAGAAACGTCAGTTTGAATAGCATATCAAGGCAAGTTGCATTCGCTATTACAATTGCACAACAACATAACATAACTACTTTGTAATTTCCAACTATTTGTTTGTGGAACGAAGTGACTATTTTTTGGAACGAAGTGACCGTAAGATGGAACGAAGTGACTTGGAACGAAGTGACTATGGAACGAAGTGACCGGATACCTTTATAGCACATGTCACGAGCACCCGCCTGCCCAGTTGTGTAAAATACGTTCCGCTCCGTACGTTGTTACACGTTTGTTACGTTGTGTAATACATGTGTTTCGTGCTTACGTGGACTACGTTACGTTTTGTTATGGTATGTGCGCGTTATGTGTGCTTCGTTATGTTAAGTTACGCCTTATAGCACATGTCAAGAGCACCCGCCTGCCTAGTTGTGTAAAATACGTTCCGCTCCGTACGTTGTTACGTTGTGTGCCAGTGTTTTGTGCTCACGTGGCTACGTTTGTTACCCTTGTCCTGGACAAGGGTAACAAAGATTGCAGTCTATTTTGAATGTATAATTTTTTGTGCGCATGCTCTCGAAAGTACCGGTAAGATTATTTGTCCCACATGTCTTGCAGCATCACGTTAGACATGGGTCCGATTCTTCAGTTTGGTAGTTAACTCTGGTTTTCCTTCAACACGCATAAATCTTTCGCCTTTTACTAAAGATTTCCGTGGAGGATAACAACTGAATGAGTCTTTAGACCAATTTTTCGTCGCCCTGCCACTCGGCGGGGCTTCCAATAAATGCAGGGGGAAACATTGACCGCGTCCAAATCACATGCATTCTCTTGCCGTGCGGCAAGTTTGTTTCCTCACTACACTCCTGTTTTCTTCCGAAACTCCATTGCTGTTTGATCCTGTCCTGCCATGTTTAGAAAGACATTTCGTGTGTCCAAGGCAACCTTCAGGTTTGTTCTTTGCCGCATTGAACGGCCCATTGAACGCGATTTGCAACGCCGCCCTTTTTTTTACTGCAGGTATAACTTCTGGTAGCATTCAATGCGCATACTCCGTTTTGGAGAACTCTCCTCGTGGTCCCCTTATAACTCCTCGCGCGAAAGCGATCTCACCAAAATACATTAATTTATGGATTTTGTTAGGCACGACGTTTGAATCGCTGCCGTGCCAGAGTCGTGTAACACAACAGAGCTTGTCGAACTTAATTGCTTCGCCGAACTTAATTCAAAAGTTTGATTCAGACGCCGTGTTTCTGCCGTGCTTTTGTCGAACTTAATTCCTGAATTTAGTGCGACACGGCAGAAGCACGACGTCTGAACTGGTCTCAAACTTTAGGATATCAAGGCCAAAACAATTTTATAGTATTCTATAAGAGAAATGTAATGGCTCCGCTTCTCTAAGGTCGGCCACTTCAAAATTTTGCTGCGTTCCTGATACTTCATTTCCCAACGTTTTTTCCTCTGGACCTTTTCAAGCGCTAGTGTGTCTTACTAGGTACGAACACAACACTCGCGCTGCGTATTCAAGGATAGGTCGTATACTTAATTTATGTACAAAATAGAAAATGCTTCTTGATTTGTAGGTCCAACAGTTCTGTAAACAATACCTAAAATTTTATTCGCCTTGTTTACAGCAGCATCTGCTTGAGCTCCCCACGACAGGTCATAGGAAATCAAAACTCCTTGGTCTTTCACACACTTTACTGACTTGATTGCTACTGACTCCCAGCAGGTTTACACTAAAGGAAATTGTTCCGGATTGTTGACGAATCCGGAACGTTTTAGTCCTGGATTGCTTTGGTTTTGCTGTTTACACACAAGAGGACGAATCCGAAATGAAATCATCCCGGTTTGGTAATGTCTCCGGAGATTTTGAATCCGGAATCTAAAGTGGGAATTTTGAATCCGAAAACTTTTGAATCCGGATAGTTTAGCCGTGTAAACGTTTTTTTGATGTCTCATTTTCTCACGCCTCCAGATTTGTAAAAAAAAAAAAAACTCAGCCAATGTATTTGGTCTGCCCCAAAATCAACAAAAAATAGCGTTTTCTGTAGAAAAAGTCGATTTAAAAAACTGAAATTAGTTTGGAATGCGTTCTCAAAATATCGCTGGCGGAAAAAAAATATATCGATTCGAGAGGAAAGCGTTTACACGGCAAAACTATCCGGATTCAAAATTCCCACTTTAGATTCCGGATTCCAAATCTCCGGAGACATGACCAAACCGGCATGTTTTCATTTCGGATTCGTCCTCTTGTGTGTAAACGGCAAAACCAATCGGTACCGGCTAAAGCGTGCCGGATTCATCACGAATCCGGAACAATTTCCTCTAGTGTAAACCTAGTCCAAGAATTTTTGTTTTCTGCGGAGCAATTTATACTGTTCGCAAAAAGAGCAAGAGTCAAACGTTTTTGACTATGATTCTACTTATGCAGGTGTAATCCAGGGGTCCGGAATTCCGACCCTCGCGAGTCCATTAGAAATATCTCATCAAAGTGATACATGCATGTACTGTAAAATCCGGGGGCCCGAAATTCGGAGAAGGAGTGAGAGGAAGAGACATAAAGAGTTTTTCTTTTATGCAGAATGATTTTATTGTCTAATAACAAACATTAATTATTATAGTAGGCTAAAATTAAGTATAAGTTTATAATATTTCAACGATAGACCCTCGCGAGTCCGCCAAGAACGTAACCAGGTAACATCAAATTGATACTAATAATTCAGGGGTCCGAAATTCGGGCCCTCGGTTTTATCCCACCTAATATATGTCTATTGGTCCGAACTGATTCGGACCATTACTGTTAAACGAATCCCGGCCGTGGAATCACTTTGTCAAAATGTTACTTTCAAATCTAACTTAAATCACATTCAAAGCAAAGTTACAAAGCAACTACAATATAAATGAGTGATGGTGAAATATTACAATATTTCTAATTTATATTTTCCGCATTCGGTTTATTTAAATTCACGATAAATCAATGACACAAAAACTGTTAGCCTTCCTTACGCTTCTACGCAGACGCCCGCTCGTCAAGCGCGCAATTTGTATCTCATTTCACAAACCATGGTGATGATGTTACTTAAGACCGTCGATACTAGCGATTTCTGTTTCGATAAGTTTATATCGATCAAAGTTACATTAGACCTACAAGCAAACAACAATCGATAGCGAATAAATTGGTCAACATTGACACATGCTGTACCTAATTCAGAAAAGAAGTCATTAACTAACATAGCAAGTATGGCTTATGGAATTTCGTTTGCTTACCGTATCTCACTTTCAAAAAGGAAGGAATATCCCATTAATTCTGTTAACAAAAGCGTATGTGTGTAATACTATATGATTTCAAGTTTATTTTTCCGTGGCTCGGCGGGGTTGAACGTGG
>JAHPZR010028478.1:15000-19247 GCA_019787425.1 Platygyra sinensis
ACAAGATATAATGAATTTCATCACTGCAAGCTCCCTAGACACAACAGTAATTCGTAAATTCAATTACACCGGCTTATTTATGCGCCATTATATTTATTCAAGCAAATTAAATAGCCTGGCCATCTACATTCAGGATTTTACCAGTAAGCTACTCATTAAGTATATGACCTTGAAAATTTCTCTTTAATCGGATGATTAATTGAGAAGTACTCCTCCCCCCTCAAAGTCTCCTCAAAGTCAAGTTATAGTATTAGTAATTGTAAGTAACTGTATGTTCAGCAAGTAACATAAGTATTGTATTGTTAGTAGTGTAAGTAGCCCGTATTGCAAGTAACTGAGTAATTGTGTTTTCTGTATATAAAGTAACCCGTATTGTAAGTAAAGTATGAATGGTTATGTAAGTAAAGTAGCGTAATGAGAAAAAAAAAACCCTAATGTAAACTTTGTAAATAGTGCAAAATAATAGTAATAAAGAAGAAGACATGAAACGAAGACACCTTTTAATGGGCGATTTTGATGTCAATTTTGATGCAATCACTATAGCCATCAAGTGGCAACCTTGAAGGTGCGTAACAAAAATTGCATTGTCAAGTACAATAAAAAAATTGAATAATAAAAAAAAGATATAATGAATTTAGAGGTTCAAGAGAGAGTATCATGACAACAGCTGCACTAGAGCGAACACCGCAAGAAAAACACCGTGCACTCTCTATGCTGCTAAAGCACACATTTTTTGCAAATGATGAAGTTGTTCTTGGCTTCCTATAAAAGCACCAAGGAAACCTTCAACAGTCGCACTTCCTTCATTCTGTGAAGCAATCTGTTGCAAAATCTTGTCTTTCAAATCCTGTAGCAGTTTTGGGTTCAATAACCCAGCTTTTGCACAAGCCCAAAGCACTTGACACAGCTGAATGCTTCCAAATGTTTCTAAGTCCCTCGACGTTAGTTCCGCCTCGAGAGTCTTCAAAAACGAACCACAAGGAATTTCGGACAACACATAGGAAAAGAGACAAAGGGCTAACTCATCATTTTCTAGGTTATTGAGACCTCGCTGGTAGATCTCACGGGCTGCAACTTTAAACACTCTAAAGTTCGTCATTCGTCTTGTAGCAAATGCCCAGATGATCCAACAAAGAGGAAGTGAATAATAATCTGTGACGCGTCTGGTTACTATTTCGTAATCACACGCTGCAAAGAGCTTTTCACTTCCTTTGTCTGTCATCGCAAACGCCCTCAAAATCACGACCATTTCAGTTCTGAGCAGTTTAAATGGCGAACGTCGCAGAATCTCCTCTTCAGCTCTCTTGAACAAACCATCAGAGGGAATGTCCATGATGGCAAACGCGCGTAAGATCTGGGTCAGTTCTCCATTGTGAAACTCTATCAAACCCCTTTCAACAATTTCATCTTCAAACATTTTGAAGAAATCTTCGCTGCCATAGCCCATCTTGATAAATGACGTCAGAATTCCAGCAATTTGTCGGTTTTCACAACGCTTTATCTTGATCTTGCCGTTCACAATGGCTTCCTCGACTCGCTTGAAGACCGGCGAGTCTTTCACTTTCAACTCGGTTAACCCGTTCAAGATCTGGCAGACCTCTGCTTTGTAAAAGAAAGCGACATCGTGAAACGAAATTTCTTGAAGACAGACTTTCACGATACGGTGGTCATGCTCTTTGAGTTTCCCCAAGGACCACAAGACGTTAGCGAGTCCCTGGGCTTTACATGCATGAATATTGTCAGCAATGAAGTCTAGGATTTCAAAGTATGCACACTCTTCCCCATGCAAGACTTTTTCTTTTTCTTTCTGCAAAAAGTGTGCTTGGACTCTATGTTTCTGTACAATCTTAGCCATGTGATGAAGCATTGTTATTCTGTTGGTGAGCGAGGCTCGGTCCTTCCAAGACTTGTAGAATTCCAGTTGTTCTTTCACTGTAGGCCTTGACAATATCTCTTTATTAAGCTCTAGTTCCCTCATGAAAGAAGCTGGTAGACCAGCCTGGTTAAGCTGTGACATGAAACATTTTGGCTGTGTCAAGACTTTACCTCTCCACTTTGCAGTTTGGCCTGAATAGCACAAAGTGGTGTACAAGCCATCTGATGTTTTGTCAATCCGGTGCATCAAAATTGATGGAGCAAAGGAATATATTGACCTTTTAGTAGCTTGTCTAGTGCACAAGAGGCTGATCCTTACATTGCAATGCACCAACAGGTTCATCTTGTACATCATGCATTCTTTAATGAAAAGTCCCCTTCTCAGCTGAAGAATATCACCTTAAACAACGACTCATTCAACAGCTCCTTTTTCTGAAAAAAAAAACAAGCTTCATTAATTCGCTACTTGCACACACCCATAATCCTTTGCGTTGTTGGGGGGGAAACCATTAGAATAAATGTATGGTATCATGACAAAAATTAGTTCGGTGAGCTCGCAAAACCAGCTACTAATGCTTAAAAATGCACCAGAATTTACCAAAATCATGACAGGAGAAATTTGTACTAGTTTATAACTAAATGTAGAGAATTTTTTTTTGTCCATACATCGTCTTGTAATTTTACAGACGATGTATGGACAAAAAAAAGATTTCTCTACATTTAGTTATAAACTAGTACAAATTTCTCCTATCATGATTTTGGTAAATTCTGGTGCATTTTTAAGCTTTAGTAGCTGGTTTTGCGAGCTCACCGAACTAATTTTTGTCATGATACCATACATTTCTTCTACTGGTTACCCCCCAACAACGCAAAGGATTATGGGTCATGTGCAAGTAGCGAATTGACTAGTCAGTAAAAAAAGAGAAATGCTGATTGAATAAGTACCATTTTAAAGGGCATATGTTGGGAAATTTGAAACATTGTGGAACATTTCTCATAAAAGTGCTTCTCATACAATTGCAGTAAAATCGATTTAACATACACATAATTATAGCTTAAGGACGGTGCCTACTTTTGTTAGTGCGCACACGTTCTGCGCATCACGCAAGCCATGGTTTAAGCGCGTGCGCGCTGGGGTTGATGTTGACGCAATAACTACGCCACCAAGCACACGACTAAAATTACAGCAACATTTTCCTTCGGTGACCAAATCAATTTTAATGAACCTATACTTTAAAGCAGGAAGACCAGAATAGCAACGTATAGCTAACCACTTACTGTTAATGTCTTCCAGCTGAAAACCTAGCTGTTATCTTTCGAAAATTACACTGAAATCCAACTGTGAACATGTACCTGCAGATGGCGTAGTGCACGCACAGAAACACAAACGTCTTACTTACTGGGGAGGTGACAGGAAAAAATGTAACTGGTACCGTAAAAGTTTTCAAAAAAGATCAATAACTTTAAAAAACGCGTGGTTACCCCTACATTTTTTGCTGCGAAATGAAAGTGGCAAGCCTATTCAACATGTGATTACTTTCTGGTTGTGAGCAAAAGGTATTTAGACTGTATTTTAGCTGTACCAGAGGAAGGCTGTCAGAAACGCTAAAACGGCTTTTGCAACGATTTTGTTATTAAAAAACGTACCAAAAAATGATTTTAATGTTACCATTTGCCATGTAGTTTGAAAATCTCTTTAAATGTGTTGGCCTTTTTGAATGTAAAGACGAATTCTAAGAAAATCTGTGAGGAAATATCGTTTCCCGCTTTTTTCAGAAAAATGCTGATGTCAGCATTTCTGTTAAGATTCAAGGCTAATTATCTCGAAAAAATGCGTGGCTACACCTACAGGGTTCGTACACTTATGACCTGTCAAAATTCCATGACTTTCCATGACTTTTTTCATGACTTTTTGAAATATTCCATGACCTAAGTTAAGCTATTTCCCTCCGGCAGTAGTGTCAAAAGAATCATTTATTCAGCTGAAATTACATTTGATTTTTGGACTTGCCAATTAATTTTTCAACTTTGGATCTTAATGCCTTTCATTCATAGAAAACATACTGATTTTCCATGACTTTCCATGACCTACACCTAAATTTCAGGACTTTCCAGGCCTGGAAAATGAAATTGTAAAATTCCATGACTTTCCAGGTTTTCCATGACCTGTACGAACCCTGACCTATTTTCTTTGTGGATTTCAATAGCCCTTGCAAAGATCTACTTTTTCCGCGTGGTCCTATTTTGGCGCAAAAACCTTTGTATTTAGTAGGCACCGTCCTGAAGCCAAGCCTAAAAGCACACCTTCTGATTACAATGTAATATACATAATGAGTTAACCATAAAGGCCAGACTGAAAAAAATAATCAAAT
>JAHPZR010028480.1:0-2500 GCA_019787425.1 Platygyra sinensis
GTGTTACATTATACGTGTGTTACGTGGAATCTGTACGTTAAGATAACATTGACCTCTTAGGAATGAACATTGACAAGAATCTGCAGTTCAACAGCCATGTAAAATACAAAGGCAGGCGCCAATTGCTAGAGGCCTGCAACTCCCATAAAAGCCAATGCATCAGCATTTTTACAGACCAGTCTATTTTAAGACATTTTTTCCAGCGAAAAAGGCCAATTCCAGTCCACATGAGCCGCATTGAGTGCGCTTCGGTAAGGATAAAACAATGCCTCAAGTGAACATGTCAACATTAGTCCGTGCTTGTGATTGCAATTGGTCACTGATTATGAGGTTCCTGTTGGGATAGATCGGTCTGTGAAAACGCCGTGACAGGAATATGGGGTAAATGCAGGCTTCTGGTGATGGGCTCCTGACAAAGGCCCCGGGGGGATACTCCCAGAAAAATTGGGTGGGGATGTGCGGCCCGTTTCCTAAAACCCTTACCCTATTTATGACTGAAATCTGCGATATTCCCTACCCTATTCATGACCTGACCAAAAATTCGAAACCCTATTTATGACCTCAACCTTACATCAAAATCCTGTTTCAGACTTGCGTTATAATTGGATCCCTAGTTCAGACCAATGTTAAATTACCGTAAACACAATTTGTGAATGGCTTTTGCTGATTCTCTTTTCGGTGATGATGAAAAAGTGGCTTCTAGGCTAAGAACAAACCCATATTAGGGCTAGAGTACAAAAACTATACCTCATCAAGTTATGACCAAAATGGCCAAAATCAGCGAAAATCGATACCCTATTTATGACCAAAACGGCTGGAAAATCATACCCTTTTGGGCCGCACATACATATATAGCCCATAGAAGGGAGTACCCCCCCGGGACAAAGGTCAACATTTAAATTACATAATGTAATTTCCCGTTTTCCAAAAATTGTACCGGCCTTATGCTATACAGTTCACTAGAATTAAACTTGCTCAGTCGCTCCTCGTAGTGCAGGGACTTCTCGTCCAGAAACAATTCTGAGCGCTCTTTTGTTATGATTCTCTAATTTTTGTTTATTTCGAGCCCCGCAAAAGTGCCAAACTATTGAGCAATATCTAAAATATGTCCCAGGACAGATGTGAAATGTAAACACTACCAGGAGCTGCTGGGTAAGTTTAATTCAAGTGATCTGTATAGTATCAGGTGCCAAGACATGATGAAAACAGTTTTTAAGGCAATCCAGTTTGAAACGATGCCGAGGTACACACGTGGTCTTTTTCAAATGAGAAATACTGAACGCAGCCTACGAAGATCAAGGAAACTTGTTATCCTATACGTTAACACAACCACTTATGGTCTTCACTCCCTCACGTACGCTTCTGCAAACATGTGGAACAAACATACAGAGGACCTGATGTCATTAACATCCTTGAATGAGTTCAGAACTAAAATATGTTTTTTTTTTTCGAGCAGCGATGCAGTTGTTAGTGATGTAAATAGTAGTTTAATGTACTGTATATAATATATACGATTTTATTTTTATATTTATTCTCAATGCTATTTTATTTATTTTTTCTCTGAGAAATTAGCTTTACAGCTACTCTTGTAAATCCGACGTGAAATAAAAAATGGTGATGTATGTGCATTACCTTTTGTTATGGCATGCGCGCGCTATTTCTGCTTCGCTACGTTGTTGTATAATATTACGTCACCGTACATGTCACGAGCACCCGTCTGCCTCGTTGTTTGGAATACGTTACGTTCCGTACGTTACGTCGTGTGTAATACGTTTAGGTGCTTTACGTGGACCGCGTAACGTATGTGCGCTTTATTTGTGCTTCGTTCGTACGTTACGTTTTATAGTACATGTCAAGAGCACCCGCATGCCTAGTTGCGTAAAATGCGTTTCGCTCCGTACGTTCCGTTTTGTGATGTGTTCCGTGCTCACGTGGACTACGATACGTTTTGTTATGATATGTGTGCGTTATGTGTGCTTCGTTATGTTAAGTTACGATTTATAGCGCATGTCGAGAGCACCTGCCTGCCTCGTTTTGTAAAATACGTTCTGCTCCGTACGTTCCGTTGTGTGATATATGTGTTCCGTGCTCACGTGAACTACGATACGCTTTGTTATGATATGTGCGTGTTATGTGTGCTTCGTTATGTTAAGTTACGCTCTAAAGCGCATGTCAAGAGCACCCGCCTGCCTCGTTGTGTAAAATACGTTCTGCTCCGTACGTTCCGTTGTGTGATATATGTGTTTCGTGCTCACGTGGACTACGTTACGTTTTGTTATGGTATGCGCATGTTATGTGTGCTTCGTTATGTTAAGTTACGCTTTATAGCACATGTCACGAGCACCCGCCTGCCCAGTTGTGTAAAATACGTTCCGCTCCGTACGTTGTTACACGTTTGTTACGTTGTGTAATACATGTGTTTCGTGCTTACGTGGACTACGTTACGTTTTGTTATGGTATGTGCGCGTTATGTGTGCTTCGTTATGTTAAGTTACGCCTT
>JAHPZR010028480.1:10000-13689 GCA_019787425.1 Platygyra sinensis
CGGTAAGTTCATTAAAAAGTTCGTAAATTTGGAGTCTGAGCCTTTTACTCGCTGAATACAATTCTCCACAGAGCAAGTGCCGGAAGATCTTTCTTGAAGCCATTTTTTGTCATTCGAAGCTTCTGCACAAACTTTTCATCATAATTTTACTTGATATCATTGTCTTAGAAAATTTCCTTTTGTATTTCAGTCAATCATAATCTAGAATTACAATGTGTAATTTGCACTGGTGTTACACTTTTTGCACCGGTGTTACACTTTTTGCACTGGTGTTACACTTGAACTGCACTGCTCTCAGCCAATCAGAATCGACTAATTTTTTCATGTATATTATTAGTCGTTAAACAGTTGGGAGCTTAATTCAACAATTTATGCGTCTGTCAGTCTTTCCCACACGAAATAAGCGGTAATGATAGCGTTTTTAAATTGCTAGATAGAAATACGAAAATTTAGCCATCGTGCTTCACGTGCTATAAAATTTCAGAAAATTTGACCATTTCACTAAATTGCAGAATACCCCGCCACTTATTTGCATCTCATTGAATAAGAGTAGCAACTATTGTTATATATCTCGTTCTTCAAAGGACACCGACACATGTAATGGCTGGGCCGGGGTATCCTGCAATCGCTCCCCGTACGAAGTTGTCTGTGGCACAGATCAGTAGGCTGAAGTACAGTAGGCTGAAGTTGTAACAAACATAAGACTTGCCGGTTTGAGACAACACAAGGAAGCCCAAGGAATAGCACAGCGGATGAAAACCGACTTTAACATGCCTGGCATGTAGCATTCAGGTTTTCATGCCCTGCGTGCACTGTGGGATGATGCCGGCCATGGTTTCATGCCGGGCATGACAACTCCTGAATTCTACATGCCGGGCGTGACCCAGAGAATGGTACCCAGGCTTTACTCGGCAGGTTGTTACATTGCCCCGCCTCTCTCCCTACAACGAAGGCATGGGAGTTACCCCAACATGCTGTATGACATTTTTTCCCAAGTGATCCTTCTAAAAAATCCCTCAGCGCAATTTTATTAACAATTAGCATGATCCTGCATAGGCAATGCCCCAGAAGAGGGATTTTGCGTTAGCAGTTACTGCGCTACTACCAAATTGCCCTGAGAATAAAAAGCAAGCCTCATTTGACACGAGATCAGAAGCAAATACTTCTCATGTGGCATTTGGATATGCCTGATAGACGCCATTCTCGCCTTTTGACATTCACTTGGTGTCTTTCATCGAGGTATGGCATTCAATCATTCCAAAACAATGCCCACATGCACCATGAAAATAGTATAAAAATAAATAAATGTTTACTTTCTAAGCCGTTTTATGGATTTTGTTTGGCACGGCAGAGGCACGGCGTTTGAATCGCTGCCGTGCCAGAGTCGTGTAACACAACAGAGCTTGTCGAACTTAATTGCTTCGCCGAACTTAATTGAAAAGTTTGATTCAGACGGCATGTTTCTGCCGTGCTTTTGTCGAACTTAATTCCTGAATTCAGTGCATGCGACACGGCTGAAGCACGACGTCTGAACTGGTCTTAAACTTTAGGATATCAAGGCCAAAACAATTTTGTAGTATTCTATAAGAGAAATGTAATGTCTCCGCTTCTCTAAGGTCGGCCACTTCAAAATTTTGCTCCGTTCCTGATACTTCATTTCCCAACGTTTTTGTCGAAACTCAAGGCTAGATGCCCTCCTCTGGACCTTTTCAAGCGCTAGTGTGTCTTACTAGGTACGAACACAACACTCGCGCTGCGTATTCAAGGGTAGGTCGTATACGTAATTTATGTACAAAATAGAAAATGCTTCTTGATTTGTAGGTCCAACAGTTCTGTAAACAATACCTAAAATTTTATTCGCCTTGTTTACAGCAGCATCTGTTTGAGCTCCCCACGACAGGTCATAGGAAATCAAAACTCCTTGGTCTTTCACACATTTTACTGGTTTGATTGCTACTGATTCCTAGCAAGTTTATACTAGAGGGAATTGTACCGGATTCTTGACGAATCCGGAACGTTTTAGTACTGGATTGCATTGGTATTGCCGTTTACACACAAGAAGATGAATCCGAAATGAAAACATCCCGGTTTGGTCATGTCTGCGGAAATTTTGAATCCGGAATCTAAAGTGGGAACTTTGAATCCCAAAACTTTTGAATCCGGATAGTTTACCGGTGTAAACGCTCTTATTCTCTCAAATCCATATCGAATCCACAGAAAACGCTATTTTTTATTGATTTTTTGTTGAGTTTTTTACAAATCTAGAGGAGTGAGAAAATGAGACATAAAGAATTCTTGTTTTCTGCGGAGTGATTTATACTGTCCACACGAAGAGTAAGAGTAAATAAGTGTTTTACTAGGATTCTACTTATACAGATGCAATCCAGGGGTCCAAACTTCCGACCCTCGGTTTCATCCCACCTAATATCTATTGGTCCGAAATTCGGACCATTACTGTTATACGAATCCCGGCCCTGGAATCACTTTGTCAAAACTTTTCTTTCAAATCTAACTTAAATCACACTCAAAACAATATTACTAATTTATATTTTCCGCATTCGGTTTATTTCAATTCACGGTAAATCGATGTACAGCAAAAACTGTTAGCCTTCCTTACGCTTGTACTGCAACGTCGCGCTCGTCAAGCGCGCATTTGTATCTCATTTCACAACCATTGTGATGATGTTACCTTAAGACGGTCGATACTATCGATTTTCCTGTTTCGATAAGTTTATATCGGGGGGGGATCAAAAGTTACATAGAACTACAGTGAAAAAACCTCGATTAAACGACCTTCTATTTAACGAAGCCTCGATATACGAACAATACTTCATGGCCCGGCCCAAAAATTACAGTTAAAATGAATGGATAGAACCCGATATAACGAAAGCCAGCCGCCAGAACGTAAAACTCGCCTAAATGGCTCTAAACCACCTCTAGGAACCCAGAGACATCGAAATCACATAATGTAAACATAAGGTAAGCCATTTTATTTAAATTATTTTCCACAGGTAGCATTTAGAGAAATTTTCGAAGCATTCCCACACATTGTCTTCTAAACGGCTAAATTCGTAACGCAATCGTCAACAGACTAATGTCACTTATTAATCGTATTCAACGTCTGGCCCGCCTTGGAGACCAGACGAAGTGCGCCTTGAATCACTTGCGCGAGTGATGATCCCACGGTCGTCTTTCCACGAATGTGACTCACGCGATCACCTTCCAACGCGAACAATAATTCAGTAAACTTTTGGCACTTCATCGTCAGATTGTTTCATGAAATATTTTATTGAGGCGAGCAAAGAAACAAATAATAATGTAACACCAACAAGTAAACAAACTTTGAATTGCGGTCGGAACAAAGTTCTTCGAAAACATCCTCACTGGATTGGCTGAGAAAATGATTAATGGTAACAATGGATCCCAGCCCCAAAACAATAGAGCTCGTGCTTAAACGACATTAATGAATTTCCTCACGGCAAGCTCCTTAGACACAACAAGTAATTCGTAAATTCAATTACACCGGCTTATTTATGCGCCAGTTATATTTATTCAAGCAAGTTAAATATAGCCCTGGCCATCTCCATTCCGGAATTTTATCAGTAAGCTACTCATTAAGTCATTATGACTTTGAAAATTTGTTTTTAATCGGTGATTAATTGAGAAGGTACTCCTCCCTCCTCAGAAGT
>JAHPZR010028481.1:0-11021 GCA_019787425.1 Platygyra sinensis
CAACGTAACCTGGCTCACCCAACCAGGAGTGACAACCGCTATGCTCCTACAAAGTGTAGCTAACCCACATAAGCCGTGTATAACGCAATTAAGATGTAATGTTTCAGCGAAGCCAAGCTTAAGAACAATCAACCACATTGTCAAGAATCGATTTACAACGTTTTTGCAATTCTTGTTTTTCTTGCTGATCTAGTAAGGAAAGTTGTCGTGACCTTCGAGTTTTTCTCTTTTTCTCGCAAGTCATTCCCTTAGTTTCTGAAACTCCTTTATCAAGTGTTTTAGAGGTTTTCTCGACTGGTGCGGATTTCATCCTTACACTAATATTTTCACCGACTCTCTGCAACTTCAAGATTTTTTGTTTCTGTCCTACAAGCGATGCCTTCTTAGCAGCTTGAATTCCTTTTCTGACAGATTTTGTGATAGTTGGTGTTGACCTGTCCACATTCGCTTTCATTAATGGTGCAGCCAGAGAACAAGCATACGCATAATCCACAGCACATCTGCAATTAAAAACTGAGTGATCAGCATCTGACTTCTCACTAAATCTATACGCTGTCAAACAGGTGGGTCATAAGGAACTTTCAAAATGATGACCATTTTTGTCCCCACAAGGGGGTGGCTGGTCGGAGCCCTCTAATTGAGTTGCATGGGCAACTGGTTCTCACCTTATAGGTAGAAAAAAAAAATGAAAAAACAACTAATGGAAAAAGTTGTCAAAAATGAGGAACAAAACATTTCTAAGAGTGGCATTAGGAGTGGAGGTTAATTTCATTCTAAGAGCAAGAATCATGGAAAGTAGACTCACAGTTTCTTTGCAAACACTTGATTTTCACAAGCCACCACTTCTTGTGCAACTCCAGCAGTAGATAAAGAAGACTTCACAATAATTGACCACATATGAGAAATACATCGCCGCACCTGAACACAAACAAACAAATTGGAATAGGCTATTGTTAGCTTGCAATTAAGGTGCCCTTCTTGTTAGTGGAAGGGAAGCACAATGGCCCAGTGGTTGGTGCCCTAGATTCTGGATCAAGCGGCCTGGCTGGAGACATTGTGCTGTGTTCTTTGGCAAGACACTTTACTCTTGCAGTGCCCAGGTTCATGTATAAAATCCAGGTGTATAGATGAGTACTGGGGGTAATCCTGCAATAGAATAGCATCCAATCCAGGTTGAGCAGAAATACTCCTACTCACTTCATGTAACAGACACCTGAGATAACTACCATTAGAGTGACACAACTAGTGGACTGATGCAAATCCTGCATTTTGATTGGCTACGCTACTAGAGGACTATAAGTAGTACTCCTTGAGTAGCGAGATTTGCTGGTTTTTCTTTTGTTTTATTGCCTAATGAATGTTTCTTCAACCTGCATTTGCTAACTTCATTATTGCCTTTTCTGTCCAACTAGTTGGATGTACTAAAACAATTAGACCCTTCACCCTCAAGGGCCATGGGTCAATAGCCCATTTGGCTTCACCTCATGGGCTATTGACCATGAGGCCTTTTTGGGCTACAGGTCTAGTTGTTTAGTAATCTAAGAATATGCTCTCACTACATTGACAAATGACGGCATGCATAGAGGGGAATAAGTAGAGAAATCAGAGCATTGGAAAATAAATGGCTCACTTCTGTTACTAACCCTGACAGGCCGTGCACCCCAATCCAGCATCTTCTTTTCTGCCTCCACTGGAGTGATATTACAATTTGTGAAGAAAGCAATCAGTGTGTCTGCCACTAAACAAGAAAATCCAGTTGGTCTCCATGGCGTCTCAGCTAGCTCCGCACAGACAAAGCACTATAACATAACACGAGAGAGCAAGACGGGTCCAGATGTGCCTATAAAAAAGCTGGACGGGTGGGTGGAGTGAAAGCGTTAAAGTGTGTCAGGGAAATCTTTTCTTCCAACAGAAGGAGAACCCAGGCCCCCTTTGTCCCTCCACTTCAATCTGCTAGAAGAGAAAACAGAGTTACCTTATATCATGTAAATGAGTTCATGGTGATTTTTCATAGTTTGTAAGAGATACTGGGAACAGGTGTGCTCAAGGGAGCAGAAGGGAGAGAGGTTTATGAACATTTTCAGTGGGTGGCAGGAGCACAGCATTCTTCTGAAACCTTACTACCCTGTCTCAGATGCAAATATGCGATTTTCTCTACTCTATTCTGGTTCTGCCCCAAACCTCTCTCCTCTGCAGAGGCCCTTTCCTGCTGCCTTGACCTATTGTTCAATTTCTTATAGGGAGCCTCTGTGGAGGGGCAAGACCACAGGCTTAAATTTCCTGTTCCAATCTCCCATTTTAATTTTTAGGTCAATAATGGCTAAAAAAATCACAGTATTTGGCACCACCCATATCTGTTTTGCTATCATGATAAACTTCCCCCTTCCTGGGTAATCTTGCCTTGTTAATGTTTATTGATGGTAGCACACTACCTTAACAACAAATAAAAATCAAATTTCACCAAACTATAACCTACCGGTATATCAGGCATGTATAAAATATATTATTTTACCTAATAATTGTATTAACTGTACTCTTTGTTATTCTTAATATTGTAAATATTCTTAGGTTTGTGGGTGGGATTATAGAGGGAATTATATAGGGAATATAGGGGTACTATAGTTTTTAACATTGTAGATAGGTGTCCTTACTTAGTGGGAAACTGCTATTTTACTTGACACGTTAATAAAGTTATTATTATTATTATTATTATTATTATTATTATTATTATTATTATTATTATTATTATTATTATTATACATCTGGTATTGTGTAATTTCTAGTTACTCTTTTTAGTAAGTTTTTGTGATTTCCGATTGATTGATTGATTGCATGCATGTACATGTGTTTTATTTGTTGTGACTGGCCAGGTCCTACATGCTTACAAGAGTTATACGCAATAATATTTAAATTAGATTTCAATTGCAACCCACAGTCTGAATTTCAGCCGTCTCTTCCCTTTACCCCGAGTGGCTGAAATTCAGACTATTGCAACCCACTGCCTGTTCAAACTGGGCACTTCACATCAATTACCTGCTGCACTAAGAGATAAAAATATGGCCGCAGTCTGTTTAAGTTCACTCGAGCAAAATTCACATTGAGGGAGTAGCTTGGTGGTAATTGAGCCAGCCTTGTTTTGAGAACTTGGCTAGTGTTCCAGTGAGCTTTGCGCAAAAGCTTTAATCTTTTCTTCTCTGCCTGCAAAAGGTAAAAAATGAAAGTATCCAAATTAATACTTTCTCGCTATAAGTTAAAATTGATAATTAAAAATAAAACTTACAGGCTAGATCATTCTCAAACCCTCTTGACTCTCAAAATGTTATTCATACCTTATTGCGTGGTTCATTTTGAACTTGAAGCTTCCCGCTCATTCGGTCATAATAAGCTCCATAGTGCTTATAGCTCTGATCGGTGTTGCTCTGGTATCTCCAGTCACTTCCTGCAAACAGAATTCATCATATTCAAGGGGCAGCATCATGCTGTTTGGACTTTTCACGCTAAAGTTCATTTCAAAACTTTTTGCCTGCCAATAAAAACAAATTACCTTCATGCCAAAAACTTTCATGAAACCCTGATGGACTAATGGTACTAAATTACAGATGAGTTAATTTGCATGCTGAAATTACACAGCCATTAGACGTAACTCTATCTAATGGTATTGTAGGCCCATGGCATGGTTTTATTTTCCATTTTCTTATTCAGAAGATACATCTGCTACTTAAGAGATAGAAAACATTTTTTCTGTGTTCTGTTTGGGTTTCTAGAAATGTGAGTTAAAATTTGAGAGAACGAAAAACGCTGTCAGTGAGACCCCTCATGCTCAGCTGCAGGCAAGCATTTGTAAAGTTACTGGAGAAAGTAATCTTTTAGAAAACATGCCAAAAAGAGAGGAAAACCACTATCATATGTTAATTTCAATTTTCCAAAATAATGTGATGTCATGATGGGATTTCATCAACATCTTGCAATGTCTCTGTGTTCCTACAATCACGCACCAAGTTATAGAATAACTGCTTCTAGTGCACCCTATCTTATGGAGTACAAGATAAAATTTATTACTTGCTATAGCATTTATTAATTGAAGGCCTTCGTGCAAAAAGGGCGTATATCGGTTTTTGGCCGATTTTCATTTTTTTCAGGATCGAGCTAATTTTTCACAGACAGACTTGTTTTGACATGAAACGCATCGTTCCGTAATTGTCTTGGTGAATTTGCGCTTCGTTCTCCAGAAATAACGTATGCAAAAAAAACTCAGTTTTCTTTTGGAGACCTTTTGTTCAACGAGAAACAAAAGAAACCTTTTGTTTCACTTAGTTTTATTATTCGTATAATTACGCAAATCAGTTACTGCTGCTTAGTGCTGCTCTGTTAGTGCAAGCGATTAATGCGCGGTACAGAGCGGGTCTGGATTTGTTTTGTTGTGACGCGGGTTCGATACAAGGTCCAGCGCTTTTTTTTTTTTTTTTCCCTGTTTCTCTAGCTATTTCACAAACCAAAACATCAATTTAAAAATTTTAACTTGCTGTCGAAGCTGCCAACAGTAATCGTTTAAGTTCGGGTCGCGTCGAAATCTGCCTTCGAAAGATTTGCTCATAAAGATGCCGCTTCATGCAAAACTGAGTTTTTTGCATACGTTACTTCTAGAGAATGAAGCGAAAAACCACCAAAGCAATTACAGAACGATGCGTTTCATGTCAAAACAAGTCAGTCTGTGAAAAATTAGCTCGATCCTGAAAAAAAAAACGGCCAAAAACCGATATACGCCCTTTTTGCACGAAGGCCTTCAATTATTACCTAGTACTACAACCTTGGTCACAAGGGTTGGAAATTTCCTTTCTTTCGCATTTTGCCCCTCCTCACCACTGTGCAATGTTGACAAAACAATTTGATCTAACACAAGTTTGCATTTGACTATTTTCCAACATTGAAAGGGGGAATGGGGGTGCTGGCACTTATTCAATAGGTATAACGGTTATGAGTTCATGTTTTTGTCATTTTCCAACACAATTTGTCCAAGGTTGTAGATGCATAATTATATATAGAACACAGTGCATAAAGAGCTATATATACTAGCTGTGGCCATTTTCACCAATTTCACGCTGTTAAGCATTTAGTACAAACCTGTGTCTGCTCTTTTTGGATGATACACAGAATCAAATCTGTATTTTTCCTGATAGATCTTTTGTACCATTCTATCTACAGTTTTTTCCAACCCTCGCACAGTTACATGTAGATTCGCATTAACAGAGGTTGCCTCTTCAACTGTACCGCAGTCTGATTCATTTACAGGCTTTGTGGTGTTCACACTTAGATCCTGAAAGTTTGAAATAAATGTTGATGATCTTGAAGATGTGCTTGAGTTACATGTAAAAACAGGCTCAGGATCAGTCTGAATATCATCTGACATATCTAAACCCAAAGATTGAGCCATTTCAAAGGTTTCCTCTTGTGTATAGCATCCTTGTAGATGTTGGTTCTTTGGCATTTGTGAAGCAAAGAAACCTTGTGAATATTGTAATACACTCTCTGTTGATGCCAAACCAATGTTATTATTTCCTAGATATGCAGTGCACTTTGTCTGACAAAAGCTCATGTCAGTGGCTGACAGATTCTGTCTTTCTTCTCCTGCAGATACTTGACTTGTAGTGTTTCTCTTAGATGATGGGTGGCTGCTGTCAACAGTTGATGAGCATGGGGGAGGGGACAGTGGTAAAGGTGGCAGCTCTGGATATTCTTCATCTGAAACATGAAAGTGTCAAGTTTTTTTCATCAACAAAAGAAAAAATAAATATAAGTAACACTCAGTGAAGATTTCCGAAGACATTTGAAAACTTCTGAAGACATCTGAAGTCTTTCAAAGATAGCAGAAGCAGAAACAGCGCTAACATTTCCCAGTCCCATACTCAGCACGTATATCGCTAAATACAACCTCACTCCCTACCTCGCTCCCTCCCTTCTACTTGAAGAAGGAAGTATTGTTATTTACACATAGTTTTCGTTTCCTATATTGATTTGGGTTTACACAGTTTTGGAAATTGTGTCAAGCAAAGCTAAAACCACTCACATTTTTCAATCAGATGTGAGAATTTGGCCTATAAGTGTAAGCCGGCATGAGATTGAAGTTTTCAATCTGCAGTCGTGAGACTCAAGTTTATTAGGTGTGAGAGTTTGTAGGTATAAGCCAACAAAGAAACTATCAACAAACAAGTAAGGAGGAGATGGACATGGATTGGATATGTGCTGTGAATGGATAACAGTTCCCTCCCATGAGTTTTACTGACATTGCCGGATTTCATACGGTGGGGGCCTGGGTATGAGTCCGTGTATTATGGGATTAACAACACAAGACCCATATATTCAGAAAGAGCACTCCAAACTTTACAAAATCCTCAAGTTTCGTGTTAATTGGGCCAATATTGAACAAGATACAGCCATTCAAACACTTCAAAATTTGCAAAGAAATGTATGGATTTCAGGACAAGTGTCCGGCAATCCATGCATTTGTTAGTAAATTTTTAAGTGTTTGAATAGCTGTATCTTGTTTAATATTGGCCCAATTAACACAAACTTATAGATTTTGTAAAGCTCGGTGTGCTCTTTCTGAATGTATGGGTCTTGTGTTGTTAATCCCATAATACAAGGACTCATACCCAGGCCCTCACAGTATGAAATCTGGCAATGGGCACTGAAAGAAACTGAAAGTGAAACGTCAGGTTGGTAGGCTGGTGTGAACACAACTTTACCTGGCAAAGGTGGTGTCCAGTGAGATTTTTTACATTTTTTCTTGAATCGGCATCTGCCATATTTGATGAACAACAAACACATCTCATTTCCAAAAGAATCTAAGGGAACAGGTATTCCTGATTTGGTAAATTTCACTCCAGATGACTTGAAAAAAGGAATAAACAAAACAACAGTCACAAAAAAATGTAAAATCTTGTTGTTTACGATGCTTACATCTCAAAACTGTGATTTTAAAAACAGTTAATCATTTGATCTTTGAACACTTTGATCATTGAACACTTAATTAGTGTCCACGCAATGATCTTGAACACTTAAAAGTGTTCAACGATCAAAGTATAAAGTTATTTAAGATAACAAATTCTAAAATGCAGCTCCGTATAACAACTTAAAATTCTCGTAATCTTGAAATGAAACGACTTCTGTTAGCTTACCATGCAAATTTTTGTTATATCTTCTCCGCCGCGACATGTAACCCTGCTGGAAAACTGACAGGCGACAGCTCACGAAACAAAGTGTATGCTTACATGAAGTGCACCACTGACCAATCAAGCGGAAACAACTCAAATATAAAATTTACAGCACATTACTCGAAAATTGAATATGAAATTGTTATCTTCTTATTACTTAGAAATACTTCATCGTTTTATTTAGAAAAGTGATGCTGTATTTTTAACCAAACATTCCTTAATTTCATGAAATTAATAGTGCGGGCGCCATATTAAATCTTCGGACAATCTTCGGTATCGTTTCGGTAATGCTCGGAATTCGGTGTGCAGGAATTTGATAGGGTGATGGTAGAGAGAAGATGTCATGTGATCTTGTATGAAGGCAATCTGAGTGCCTTCCATCTTTGAGAGGGGATTATCACTAAGATAGCGGTTTTTTCGACGAAGTAAGCTTTTATTTTTGGTCCATTACAACAAAGAAAATATTTTCAGCTGTATCCTGCGTTTAAGTGCCCCCATTGCTTCTGTTGTAGGAATTAAAGAGAGATCGAATGACGGTTTCTTTGGCGCCTTCGGAGTGCCTCTTGCACTGCCGATCGATTGTCGCGTGCTAATGTAATGGCGGCTTTCATGGAGTAGAAAGTTGTAGCTTCAAGTTGACATGGAAAACGACAATGGAGGAAAAGTTCCGGTTTCTTCTCAAATCCAAGAGAATGATTCAGGAACAAAGTATACAATACCGGGCATTTTACATTTTATTCAACATGAGTGGGCCAGATTTGAAATGGATCGAGCACATTGGGACGTCGAGAAAGCCGAATTGCAGGTAAGCTTGAAAAAGAGCTTTTTATTTACTGCGTTTTCGTAGCTAAAAATGTGAAGTACGACCTTCAAACCAACCGTTAATTGTTCTCCTTGTTTCATCGTATCGGTGTTCACGGGAGAAAAATGATTGAAACCTTCGGCTATGCGTAATTCTCGTAAGTGACCTTCGAAGTTGAGCTAAGCTGCGTAGTGTTGTTATGATCCAATTTAAGGTTTAACTTCCGAAATGATTTCCAAACGTTTCGCCACCGAAAGTGAATTGTAACAGTCGTTATTGCCATGTTCTGGTGATAATAAGGTATGAATAGTGCTTGTTCATTGGAGACCCCAGAAATATACGATGCTTATAGTTTCCAGTTGAGTTGGTCTTATCTTGAAATCTTGCGATCAAAGGCTTGTTCAAGGAATCTTGAAATATTGAGCTATAAAAGAAACTCCTTCAAAACAAGGTTTGTTCAGTTGAATTTAAGACCCTGACTTTTCGATCTTGTCTGGACAAAAAAGTTTGTTTTCAAATGCTTTTGAAGAAAGGCTATATGAGGATTGTGTTATGTTATTATTTTGAATTTCTTTCGTCTCACGTCTCGAATGCATGTTCCCCGTTTGAACAATGCATAGTCGGTAAACGATTTTTATAGGTGCGGATGTTTGCTACGTTGTATCAAAGATCCAGAGCTAAATCATTAAGCTTTGGATGTTTATGTTTTAGTAAAAATGGTTTTGTTTCAAGTTGATTAAATATGTCACATGGACAAGAGCCCCGCTTGTCCACAGTTTGTGATGAAAAAAGTATTAGTGATGTCTGGCATGACAGGAATATATACTTCCCATCATGTTATAAATTAGTATTTCTTTATCTCAAATTTCTTGTCATGTAATAACTAATAAATTCAAACCTCGAGATAAGATTAATTCAAATCTGATATCACTGAAGACCAGGCAATATTTTAACACTTTTATATCACTTTGTAAAGGTTGTCTTGCCTACACCTTTATTGATTTTGTTTACAAACAAAAGTGTACTAAATACTTCACAATGTGAAGGTAATCAAACTAATGACCAATGAAATATTACACAATGCAAGAGTCAAGGTAGCTTTCTTTGTGTAGAAGAGTTATCTCTCATGTGTTGACATGTAAATGAATAATTCAGTATTGCAGGTAGTTATGGATCAGATGTTCTAGAATCACTGATCAATTCTTGATGTCAATACCTGTTGCTTTCAACCATCATTATATAATTATAGAAAACCACTCTCCACTTGTCATTGAATGAAATACCTGGTGAAGAAATTGTAAATTTATGTTAAGTATGTGTCTGGTCCATTCTCATTCAACTGTCTGTTAACAATTATTGTGAAAAAATTAAATTTGTAATTGTGTCAATCGTATATTTTTGGTCCAATATTGTGCCTGTTTTTATGACTTATGCGAGAACATAGTATTGCCACCTTTCTGTATCCTTCAATGTTATTTCTGTCCCTGTATTTTAATGTCATCTGTGTTAAGACTTCAGAACATTACTTCCTCATTTCAGTTTAGCTCTTGTGCCAATAACTTAACTGAGAAACCTGTGTTTCTTTAGAAGTTTGAATACTTTGTGCTAGTTCTTGTGTTATGCATGGGATGAGATATTTTTGTTATTGTCATAACTGCTCAGTGATAGTTATGTAATGATGGACTGGAAAGAATCCAATGTTGTTGATTTATATATTTAATATACATGTATCATTATCATTTTCACTTTCAACTGTCACGCCCTGGGTGTGAGTCTCACACCTTTGAGTTGACTCTGTTAATCTCATTCCTGTTCACACATTTTGACCAAAATCACAGACTTTGATCAAAGATTTGAGCTAAATTACATTTTACAGCCTTCACTCACATGCTTTAGAAGAATGTTATGTAATTAATTAAACCACCAAAAAATGTCTGGAGCAACTTCAGAATACCCGTCCACTCCATTTACATATGTCGGTGTGCTTTGAAGAACAAGGAATATAACAATAGTTGCTATTCTTATTCAATGAGATGCTAATAAGTGGATGGGTATTCTGAAGTTTAGCCAAATGTCTTATTTAATGACTGTACACTTCCCCCAATTCTCGGATTTTCAAGAGAAAAGTGGGCCATAAACTGTTTGAAATTCCTTTGGAAACTTGTGAAATATCTTGATTTAGAAATTTTCTTTGAAAATCAAAGCTTTCCTGGGATAAAAACAAACACAGATACAATGGTTCAGAAAAATACTAGAAGGGGTAAAAAGTATTGCCTGTGCTTGATGTGCATTTCATTGGTTGTGTATAGATTCATAAATAATGTATGTGTTGTCAAGGTTAAGCACAGTGTGGTTTAGTTTCTTAGTTTCCTGTAAATAAGTGCATGTAGTTAATTGTTTTTCATAACTTTGTAATGTCTTAATTTCCAGGCACGTATTGCATTTCTACAAGGTGAAAGAAAAGGACAAGAGAATCTTAAACATGATTTAATTAGAAGAATTAAGATGTTGGAATATGCTCTCAAACAAGAAAGGTAAGCTTTTAATACCATGTTTGTCTGTGTGTAACTTGATCTTTCAAGACCTTAAAGTCAGTCCGAAAAATTCTCCCTGGGCTTATACCAGGGCTCGAGACTAACAGTAGCCAACTAGCCTCAGACTAGTAAAAATTCCATTTTGGCTAGTGGATTTTGCGTTTCACTAGCCAATTTGGCTAGTGAAAATTTGTGACTACTGGAGGCTTGAAGCAAACCAAGTAAAAGTTAATTTCAACTTTTCACAAAACGAAATTGAGTCAAAGCGTGCACAATTTACAATGTAAAACATCGGCTGTGATAAATATCATACATAATTTATTGGCCCAAACAAGAACTTTAAATCACTAAAATGCGAAACAATGATTGACTTTTTTGTTTGATTTTTTCCCTAAGTTTAAAGCAATGAAAAACAAATTGAACTGCTTGCCTCTAATGATTAGCCATGAATGAAATCATGTGAAATCGAGGGAT
>JAHPZR010028483.1:5000-13507 GCA_019787425.1 Platygyra sinensis
TATTAACAAATAGATTCCATCTTGTCGTGTGTCTGTTCAGTAATAGATAACAGATGACGTTAAAATGTGGTAAGAACAAGAAAGTGGCACACGAGGCGTAGCCTAGTGTGTCACTGGTGTTCTTTCCACATTTTGAGGTCTTCTGTTATCTATTACTAAACAGACGCATGGCAACAAGGAATCTATTTGTTTTATATATTAACGAAAAGCCTTTTTTTTATTTCAAAATATTTCAACATAACGCGAAAGCCAGCCTCTCCTCCGCCATTGCCCACTTTGGCGAAGACGAAAAAAAAAAAAAAATTTGAAGTAATCTATTATCTATACAAAATGAAGCGAATTCATTGGTTACTGTGCATAGCAAACAATATTTTTTGGTCGAGGAAAATCACACCACTGTCAAACCTGACAAGAGCGTCGCCCTTCGTGGAATAAAAACTTACAGCGAAAGCAGAATTGAACTGCGAAATTTAAAATAAATCTTGATAAAAATGCTGAGAAAATCAAGTCAGTTTTGTCATCAGAGCAGCCCTGTGAGCCGAAAAGCTTGGACGTTCCCTTAAAAAATAGCAGAAGTTGAAAAAATACCCTCAGAAAACTTGTGGCTGCGGTCAACCTAGATGCCATTTCATTCGAGTTTGAATGAAAGGAGCGTAGATGACGGTGGAGATTTTTCTCTTCTGTGGTTGGTGATTCTCAAATCGGTTTGATATAGTGTCGGAGACACATCTGAGCTCCGATACTGTTGGCCGTGAACTGTGGTTGGCTATACCTAACTTGCAGTTGTGCCCTGAAAAGGACAGGGACATTCGTTGCATCGGATGGCAGGGTTATGTGTTTATTTTACGGATGAGATGTTTTGATGTTTCATTCCTGGCATCAATCAGCGTTTTAGCATGCACTTGTTTTGACACTGGGGAAAGTTGAATTTGTTAAATAAATTATTCTCAGAAACATTTTGTTTATTGGGTTTGTTAAATCTGAGATAAAGCAATGGTTTTCGGCTTACCAAGACCAATTTTGTGCGTGGGTTTATCTTGCTCGACTGCCGACTGAGACTGCTAGAAAATTCTTCTGGATTATATTCTAAACGAAACGGCTTTAGCTTTCTTCTTCTGGCTTGTCGAATCTGTTCAATGCCAGGGCAGGACTTTTTTGTACCTTACCTTTTGCCCAGTCACGTAAAATATTATCCTAATTCTCAAAACTATCCGCCAATTTAAAACAGCAGTGGGAAAAACTTTGTAACGATGACGTCAATCGTGCATCTGTCCTCTAATAGATCATAGGCGAGAACTAATCAAAACGCGAGAGTAACTTTGGTTATTATATCATTCTTCCTTGAATTGTTCAATTAGACTAAGGATGAACAGTAACAGCTGACGAGTAACAGCCATTCTTCTGCCATTGCTGACCATATGACCCAAACAGGCCACAAGATTAAATGGGATCACTTTGATATTTTAGCCACTGGACAGTCTGATGTACATTGTAAAATTAAAGAAGCCTTGCTGATTCGTCATTTGAAACCATCGCTTAATGAAAATAATGGCAGTGAGAAACTTCTTCTCTACTAGCCATTTATATTTTTCCTTATTTGGTATTAGTCTTCGTGTTTAAATTTAATTGTAGTTTAGGTAACCGTTACTTCTGAAGATGTACAGTATGTCGGAGCATACGAAACGTCAAGTTCATAAATGAAAGTTTTTACAACATGCGTTGTCTCGTTATGTTTATAACCGCAGTTTGTTTGCTATTTTTACTCAAGTTGAAATGGCCGAAGAATAAGAATGTCTATGATTTAGACTAAGGATAACTGTGTCGCACCCATGATAATCAATATATGCAAAGACATTGTTATGATAAACATCTTCAAAGTGTAAAGCAAGTCTTGAGTGAACGAGTTTTTCAAAAACTTTGGATAAGGCCGCCAGGATTGTTATAGGGCTATCGTTAGCCCCTGTTAACGTACAGTCTTTCTTGTGGACCTTTCTCATTTTTCTGAGCTTAAGTGTGACTGACGTAGGCAGTCTCCAGAAACTCTTGCGTGGAGACTTTTGCTTTGATTTAACTCTCGTTGATAACGCTAGTCTTCATTTCCTCCTTAAAATATCTTTCACTGATTCAGCAACTTCGAATTCTTTCTCTGTCTAGGTAACAGGCTTAATTTTATGTGCGTGAACACTGCTTCTTATCTGAAAGTCTCCACTGGTCAGGCTTTCCTTTCTTTGCGCGACCCCTGTTTTCCGGGTAACTACTTCCTCTATCAGTTGCGCTTGTTTCTCCATCTGCGCGCAGCCACTACTTTCTGTCTCAACGTCCTTCTCTATCCACTAAACAGGCTTTTCTTATTCCTCTGTCAAGTGCACAGGTTTCTTTTTTTGTGTGTGCGCCGCCATTGTGTTTTTTTTTGTTAACATTTTTCTCCACCTCTACCCGAATATTTTGTAACTGGAAGAAAACAAGTTGGTCCTCTTACACGGAGTCACATAAATATAAAGTTTGCGTTCCATTTTGGACATCCCATGATTTTCCTCTAAACCTCTTACATGTCTTGAAACTCCTTTCTTTGCTAACGATTAGGGGCCTCGCCGTTTGTTCATGTTGAAGCGTTATTAGAGAGTGCTGCGGTGGACGATATGGCACTACTATTTCGCGCTGTAGCACAAAAGTCTCATATTTTCGGCCGTGTCATCCATCTTACTAAAGTAAGGAAAAGCAGATGCATTGTAAGATTGCTACTCGATTGTTAAAATGCTAGTTATTGCTTTCAGAAAGTAAACAGCAAGTTTAATTCCTCGCCTTTTTCAAAGCTTTGGCAAATTACTATAATGACTGTAGCGATTTTTTTTTTTACTTTGCTTTGCATCATTAACTTAAGTGATAGTAACATTGACAACCAAGTATGAACACAATCAGATACAGTGAAAATTCCTAAAAGTGTCTTATAAACATCTTACCAAAAAAAGCAGTTATAGGGAAAAAAATATACAAGACATGTTACGATAATAAGACTTGTTTGGTGAGTTGATTAGTAAGATAAATCAGGTTGAGCGTTGTAAAAAGAGTGTTGTGCCTTTTCGGTTAATTAACGATCACAAATAGTAAAACGCACTCTGCACCGTGCACGGCAAGTGTAAGAGCCCGCCCAGAAGCTACCTGCGCTTTTACCTGGGGCTCAAACATTTTAGTTAGTCAGACGAAGTTGTATGAACTTCCATGACCATAACTTCCACATTTTCTATTCATAAAAAGCTTTAAGTGAATAATTTAATTAATTCATGGAATTTTATGGTCTTGATATTCATAGCATTTACTGCCATTTGATTTACTGGACCCTACTACCATACACTGATGGACCGTTCTTATGCTGTTGAAATACTACTAAATAACCGTACAACTATTTAATGGTAAACGGGATTAAGGTAGCGGGGACCATCAGGGAGGTTCTATTGTCTATCGTTATTTAATAACATTATGAATAAAATATTCACTGATCTAAAGGTAAATGATTGTTTTAGTTTAATTCACTGACAGCGATTCTATTTTCTTTCGTCATGTTTTATTACTTCTTTCTCAAAAACACTGATTAATAATCAAAAAAGGGTTAAATTTCTCAATGTTGTAATTGTCCAGTGTTTGGATGTTCTACAATATTCGAACTCGTTTTCTTTGTACTTAATGAACTTAACAAAGTTAGGAAACAAGAATTTGCTCTCAACTGACTTGAGGAGGTAAACTAAACTGGCATATCATAAAGGTTCATCAACCTTTTTCCAATTCTTTCATACGTGGATAGGTCTGTGTCATTTAAATTCAATCTTCAAGCTTCATAATTGGACGCGAATAAAGCCTTGAAATATTCCTAGGGACTTGTCAATTAAAAAAGAGGTCTTCTTACCTGTAGTGTAACAGAATTGACACTCAAAGAAAGACTTCATCGGATATGACAGTCGTTCTATTTCCAACTTTATCAAAAAGCTGTTATTTTTATGGATCTTGTGAACCTCACAACGATTAAGCAAAGTAAAGAAACAAAGTATTGTTACTATCATCGTCACAATCACCATCATCATCATCACCATCATCGTCGTCATCATCAAAGTTAGTTGTTATTGTGTCGTCCTTATCTCAGCGCAGAGGCATGCATAAATGTCCTTATAAGATGTATTGAGAGTCCGCAGGTTAAGTAAGAAAAACAAAAAAAAAACTTTAGACCAGGGTGGAACAGACGTATAACATTTATATTTAATTTACTTTTAGTTTAATGACATAGAGCTCAACCAGACCAACATTTTCAACAAATCATATGGTGCCTATTTGCAAAATAATTTTATAACTGATATTCAAAGCTCGGTGCGCCGAATGAAATTCTGGAATCTCAATGGCTGACTGAAGTGTGTTTGAGTGGCCAAAATTTGCATTCGTTAATGACTTTCTTCGTCTTCCCCGAGCTCTTTATAAACTTGAACTTGACATGACATTTTGTATTGTAAAGTATTTCTTTTAAAAAGCTTAATGATTTATTCTTTCTGCGCTATTTGGACTTCACAATAATATTTGGAACTTCTGTTTTTATTGCTTTTCACTATTTTGGTGTAGAGCACTCTCTCGCAAAGTAGTCAAAACACCATACCTAAATTACCTCAGTTAATGTAAAATATGCTTTTATAACAATAAGTAATACTACTGTTAATTAACTAAAAAGGAAATTTTTCAGTATTGACAATACATGATATTATTGTGAAAAAAAGTAATGTTAGTAATGTAGTAATATAGGAAAGTAGCAATGAAATAATGTAGTAATGTAGCGATGCAGTAATGTAATAATGTAGAAATGCAGTGATGTAGTAAGGTAGTAATGTAATAATGTAGTAATCCAGTAATTTAGTAGTTTAGTAGTGTAGTAATGAAGTAATGAAGTAATGCATTAATGCAGTAACTAATGTATTAATGTAGTAACTAATGTAGTAGAAGTAGTAGTAGTAGTAGTAGTAGTAGTAGTAGTAGTAGTAGTAGTAGTAGTAGTAGTAGTAGTAGTAGTAGTAGTAGAAGTAGTAGTAGTAGTAGTAGTAGTAGTAGTAGTAGTAGTAGCAGCAGCTGTTGTAGTAGTAGTGGTAGTAGTAGTAGTAGTAGTAGTAGTAGTAGTAGTAGTAGTAGTAGTAGTAGTAGTAGTAGTAGTAGTAGCAGCAGCTGTTGTAGTAGTAGTGGTAGTAGTAGTAGTAGTAGTAGTAGTAGTAGTAGTAGTAGTAGTAGTAGTAGTAGGTACTTTATTAAAATACGTTGCAGCATAAGCTGAATTGCGTATTTACATACAAGTAATAATTTATACTAATCTCTAAGTAATAGTTGTCTACTAAGACTAAAAACGTATAATGAGAATCCTAAAAGGTATTTACAATTCTTCTTGAGACCATTAAAAATAATGTTCCTAAATCTATTTGTCTCGCAACGCGGCAAAGTGAAAGTGCGCGCATGCCTTACATTATAGTTGCTCTTATGAACAGGCGGCAACGACTTTCTTAACTCATGGTTCGGGTCGCTCATTATGCATTTAAACGTGCGCGTGCAAATGTCATGGTGATGCTCCGTAACCGTTGGTAAACTCGTAAGCTCCAAAGCTTGCTGATATTCTATACCTGGGGCCCGTTTCTCGAAAGCCCCGGAAACTTTTCGGGCCCGAAAAGCCATTTTCAATCAATCTGTGTCTAAAAACAGCGAGCTGTATACGCCTCAAACTTCGTGTATGAAGAGAGCCTCTGTTCATATTAATAATATGTGAATAAAACAGCTCTGTAATC
This sequence comes from Platygyra sinensis, assembly GCA_019787425.1. Lineage (NCBI taxonomy): Eukaryota > Metazoa > Cnidaria > Anthozoa > Scleractinia > Merulinidae > Platygyra > Platygyra sinensis. The sequence goes on from JAHPZR010028483.1 coordinate 10,802, forward strand.
ATAAGGTTCGAGATTTCGAAACGGCTTTCCGGGAGCGAAAACTTTTCGGGAGCTTCGAGAAACGGGCCCCAGGACATACAATTCGCATTGCTCTTTTCTGAACGCGTTCTAATTCTTGTGAAAGGTAGGCTGGTAGCGCGTGATGGAAAACTGGCGCAGCATAGTCAATGACGGAGCGCACGCATGCAATGTAAAAAGGCATAAATCTTTTTGTGGAACACGAGCTCTTTTTAGTTGAACAAGAAAGTAGAGCCTCTTAGCTACTTTCTTAGTAACTTCCGTGATGTGCGCATTCCATGATAAGTCATCGGAAATAGTAACACCTAAAAGTATAGTATCTTCAACTAACTTGATGCATTCCTCTCCTATGACTACTAGAGGAAAGTCACAATCTGATGTAAAACTAATGCGGAGCTCCTTACATTTGTCTGTGTTTAAATTGACTCTGTTTCTAATTGACCAATTGACTACTTCGTTTACAATGCCTTGGGCCTTGCTATGCTCTCCCTTCTTTATTACTTCTGATGTTGTGGTATCGTCTACATATTTCCATATAGAGGCATTATTGACAGTTAGATCAAAAAAGCAAAGTAGTGATTTAGTAATGTAGTAACATACTGTATTGTCAGTAGTAAGTATTGTAATGTAAGTGATGTACTGTAAGTAATCAACTGTAAATTTAATGTAACATGTAATGTAATTCAGGGTAAATAAAATTTTAAAAAAATAAACAAAAAAATATGCTTTTAACTATGTAATGGAATTTGAAAAGTAAGACAGATTCACCTATTTTTGTGAAGATAAATGCTACCTTTAAAATGATCAAAACGCAAGGGAAATATCGAATGAAATGTGTACCTGAATCGAGGGAATTTGAAACAGATAAAAAAAAAATACTTGTAAGTTCAACATAAGTTTTCCGTATTAGGATCCAAGAACATCATCGTTCATATAAAAGTCACACTACTCAAGCATTCAGAAACAATGCAATAATTCATTAAGGTAGTTTGAGGAAGGAAACGTGGTTACGTAATCACATAATTTAAAATCATTCAGACCTGTGAAATTACATACATACATCAACCCGCTATTTTGGGAGCAATCTTAAGCGTGTGCAAAAGGGCACAACGCACTGGCTTCTTGGAAAAATTAAGAAGGTCAAATCTCTTAGGTCTTTGCTTAAAATTAAAGACGCGAAGTATTAAATTCAAAATTGAACAAATATTTCATTTTGCCAATTAAAAAATTCATTTAATCTGCTACTTGGAGCAAACACTCACCTCTGGTAGCAATTCTGGTAATGGATATTTGCTACCAGTCGCAAATACCCATTTCTAGTAGTAATTACCCACTTTGCGTACTTGCTACGTGTAGCAAATACTCATTTATGGTAGCAAATACTCAAAGTGCACGTGAGTATTTGCTACCGGTAGCAAATACTCACTTATGGTAGCAAATACTCACTGGTGGTGGGTATGTACTACGGTAGCAAATACCCAATGCGTATTTCCTACCGTAGTAAATACCCGTTAATGGTAGCAAATACCCATCTAAATCTAACTCCGTTAGTCACGCACTGAACTCCACTTTTAATCCTAGATTTGCATACAAACTCGAACGGAGAAACCCATGGGACAGCTCTATCATAGAAATTACAACAATAGCACTTCGGAGCGCTTAATTTAAACACGCGACAATAAATATTTTTGAACAGCACGTTTTCTTAAGAGACTCTATTGCTTGTTAATAGAAAGATTTGAAATAAATAAAAAAATACATTTATTGACAACGAAAGCTCCAACAGCTACGAAGTGTTTAACACAAAGTAAATCAGGAAATTAGGATGCAATGAACAATAAGACTGAAGTCTTCTTAACAAAGAAATAAACTGCAATAGAACAACACACTAGGTATCGGTTTGAAATACATTCTTATTGAGAACAAAACACAGTAGTGCTAGTCTTCATCTTGTGGAATGGGTTGCTTCACAAACAATCGATTAAGCAAGAATTTCCGCTTATCAATGGCTAGTTCTGTCGATTCTAACCAATCAAATCCATCTGTATCTTTAAGATTTTTTGGGGTTTCCATCACTTTTTGGTAGGTGTAATGTTTCTTCATCGCTCTGATCCACTGCAAATACTCTAAAAATACTTTTCTCAGTTCTTTTCTGTAGAGAAGAAGGAGAGCGTTCTGCGCTTTAATGTGAGCTACATTTTCCGAGTCTCCGTTCCCTTCGTACTCGTCGACCAAAGCATTGAACTGAACCTCATGGCGTTCCTGCGCTTCATCTAATATGCGCGACCAAGGGTTCAAGCGCTCTGTCACTTCTTGTGAAGAACCCGTTTCTTGGCTAGAATGAGAGTCTTCACTGTCTTCGTAATATCCATTACCGCGTTGAAGAAGGCAGTAATTATAACCGTCGCTCCAAGGCATTTTTTTGGGTTTGAACAGCACGAACTTTGACAGCAAACTGAACGGCAAGTGGAACGCCGCCTTTAAAACAAGCAGTGGAAATATGAAGCTTATGGGACGCGGTTTAGTGTGACAAGTTACTGTTACTACAGGCAGGGTTACTAAGCTCTCTTCTCTGTGTTCGGCCCGTCATCGTCTCCATCCAAAGTGAGCCACTTAGGAACTGAATCTGCTGTTGTTTTGTAATGTTTGATGTTATTGGCTGCTTTTCTAATGCCCCTTACTAGAGAT
>JAHPZR010028484.1:0-5000 GCA_019787425.1 Platygyra sinensis
GTATGCAATCTAGGATTAAAAGTGGAGTTCAGTGCGTGACTAACGGAGTTAGATTTAGATGGGTATTTGCTACCATTAACGGGTATTTACTACGGTAGGAAATACGCATTGGGTATTTGCTACCGTAGTACATACCCACCACCAGTGAGTATTTGCTACCATAAGTGAGTATTTGCTACCGGTAGCAAATACTCACGTGCACTTTGAGTATTTGCTACCATAAATGAGTATTTGCTACACGTAGCAAGTACGCAAAGTGGGTAATTACTACTAGAAATGGGTATTTGCGACTGGTAGCAAATATCCATTACCAGAATTGCTACCAGAGGTGAGTGTTTGCTCCAAGTAGCAGATTAAATGAATTTTTTAATTGGCAAAATGAAATATTTGTTCAATTTTGAATTTAATACTTCGCGTCTTTAATTTTAAGCAAAGACCTAAGAGATTTGACCTTCTTAATTTTTCCAAGAAGCCAGTGCGTTGTGCCCTTTTGCACACGCTTAAGATTGCTCCCAAAATAGCGGGTTGATGTATGTATGTAATTTCACAGGTCTGAATGATTTTAAATTATGTGATTACGTAACCACGTTTCCTTCCTCAAACTACCTTAATGAATTATTGCATTGTTTCTGAATGCTTGAGTAGTGTGACTTTTATATGAACGATGATGTTCTTGGATCCTAATACGGAAAACTTATGTTGAACTTACAAGTATTTTTTTTTTATCTGTTTCAAATTCCCTCGATTCAGGTACACATTTCATTCGATATTTCCCTTGCGTTTTGATCATTTTAAAGGTAGCATTTATCTTCACAAAAATAGGTGAATCTGTCTTACTTTTCAAATTCCATTACATAGTTAAAAGCATATTTTTTTGTTTATTTTTTTAAAATTTTATTTACCCTGAATTACATTACATGTTACATTAAATTTACAGTTGATTACTTACAGTACATCACTTACATTACAATACTTACTACTGACAATACAGTATGTTACTACATTACTAAATCACTACTTTGCTTTTTTGATCTAACTGTCAATAATGCCTCTATATGGAAATATGTAGACGATACCACAACATCAGAAGTAATAAAGAAGGGAGAGCATAGCAAGGCCCAAGGCATTGTAAACGAAGTAGTCAATTGGTCAATTAGAAACAGAGTCAATTTAAACACAGACAAATGTAAGGAGCTCCGCATTAGTTTTACATCAGATTGTGACTTTCCTCTAGTAGTCATAGGAGAGGAATGCATCAAGTTAGTTGAAGATACTATACTTTTAGGTGTTACTATTTCCGATGACTTATCATGGAATGCGCACATCACGGAAGTTACTAAGAAAGTAGCTAAGAGGCTCTACTTTCTTGTTCAACTAAAAAGAGCTCGTGTTCCACAAAAAGATTTATGCCTTTTTACATTGCATGCGTGCGCTCCGTCATTGACTATGCTGCGCCAGTTTTCCATCACGCGCTACCAGCCTACCTTTCACAAGAATTAGAACGCGTTCAGAAAAGAGCAATGCGAATTGTATGTCCTGGGGCCCGTTTCTCGAAGCTCCCGAAAAGTTTTCGCTCCCGGAAAGCCGTTTCGAAATCTCGAACCTTATGATTACAGAGCTGTTTTATTCACATATTATTAATATGAACAGAGGCTCTCTTCATACACGAAGTTTGAGGCGTATACAGCTCGCTGTTTTTAGACACAGATTGATTGAAAATGGCTTTTCGGGCCCGAAAAGTTTCCGGGGCTTTCGAGAAACGGGCCCCAGGTATAGAATATCAGCAAGCTTTGGAGCTTACGAGTTTACCAACGGTTACGGAGCATCACCATGACATTTGCACGCGCACGTTTAAATGCATAATGAGCGACCCGAACCATGAGTTAAGAAAGTCGTTGCCGCCTGTTCATAAGAGCAACTATAATGTAAGGCATGCGCGCACTTTCACTTTGCCGCGTTGCGAGACAAATAGATTTAGGAACATTATTTTTAATGGTCTCAAGAAGAATTGTAAATACCTTTTAGGATTCTCATTATACGTTTTTAGTCTTAGTAGACAACTATTACTTAGAGATTAGTATAAATTATTACTTGTATGTAAATACGCAATTCAGCTTATGCTGCAACGTATTTTAATAAAGTACCTACTACTACTACTACTACTACTACTACTACTACTACTACTACTACTACTACTACCACTACTACTACAACAGCTGCTGCTACTACTACTACTACTACTACTACTACTACTACTACTACTACTACTACTACTACTACTACTACTACTACCACTACTACTACAACAGCTGCTGCTACTACTACTACTACTACTACTACTACTACTACTACTACTTCTACTACTACTACTACTACTACTACTACTACTACTACTACTACTACTACTACTACTACTACTACTACTACTACTTCTACTACATTAGTTACTACATTAATACATTAGTTACTGCATTAATGCATTACTTCATTACTTCATTACTACACTACTAAACTACTAAATTACTGGATTACTACATTATTACATTACTACCTTACTACATCACTGCATTTCTACATTATTACATTACTGCATCGCTACATTACTACATTATTTCATTGCTACTTTCCTATATTACTACATTACTAACATTACTTTTTTTCACAATAATATCATGTATTGTCAATACTGAAAAATTTCCTTTTTAGTTAATTAACAGTAGTATTACTTATTGTTATAAAAGCATATTTTACATTAACTGAGGTAATTTAGGTATGGTGTTTTGACTACTTTGCGAGAGAGTGCTCTACACCAAAATAGTGAAAAGCAATAAAAACAGAAGTTCCAAATATTATTGTGAAGTCCAAATAGCGCAGAAAGAATAAATCATTAAGCTTTTTAAAAGAAATACTTTACAATACAAAATGTCATGTCAAGTTCAAGTTTATAAAGAGCTCGGGGAAGACGAAGAAAGTCATTAACGAATGCAAATTTTGGCCACTCAAACACACTTCAGTCAGCCATTGAGATTCCAGAATTTCATTCGGCGCACCGAGCTTTGAATATCAGTTATAAAATTATTTTGCAAATAGGCACCATATGATTTGTTGAAAATGTTGGTCTGGTTGAGCTCTATGTCATTAAACTAAAAGTAAATTAAATATAAATGTTATACGTCTGTTCCACCCTGGTCTAAAGTTTTTTTTTTGTTTTTCTTACTTAACCTGCGGACTCTCAATACATCTTATAAGGACATTTATGCATGCCTCTGCGCTGAGATAAGGACGACACAATAACAACTAACTTTGATGATGACGACGATGATGGTGATGATGATGATGGTGATTGTGACGATGATAGTAACAATACTTTGTTTCTTTACTTTGCTTAATCGTTGTGAGGTTCACAAGATCCATAAAAATAACAGCTTTTTGATAAAGTTGGAAATAGAACGACTGTCATATCCGATGAAGTCTTTCTTTGAGTGTCAATTCTGTTACACTACAGGTAAGAAGACCTCTTTTTTAATTGACAAGTCCCTAGGAATATTTCAAGGCTTTATTCGCGTCCAATTATGAAGCTTGAAGATTGAATTTAAATGACACAGACCTATCCACGTATGAAAGAATTGGAAAAAGGTTGATGAACCTTTATGATATGCCAGTTTAGTTTACCTCCTCAAGTCAGTTGAGAGCAAATTCTTGTTTCCTAACTTTGTTAAGTTCATTAAGTACAAAGAAAACGAGTTCGAATATTGTAGAACATCCAAACACTGGACAATTACAACATTGAGAAATTTAACCCTTTTTTGATTATTAATCAGTGTTTTTGAGAAAGAAGTAATAAAACATGACGAAAGAAAATAGAATCGCTGTCAGTGAATTAAACTAAAACAATCATTTACCTTTAGATCAGTGAATATTTTATTCATAATGTTATTAAATAACGATAGACAATAGAACCTCCCTGATGGTCCCCGCTACCTTAATCCCGTTTACCATTAAATAGTTGTACGGTTATTTAGTAGTATTTCAACAGCATAAGAACGGTCCATCAGTGTATGGTAGTAGGGTCCAGTAAATCAAATGGCAGTAAATGCTATGAATATCAAGACCATAAAATTCCATGAATTAATTAAATTATTCACTTAAAGCTTTTTATGAATAGAAAATGTGGAAGTTATGGTCATGGAAGTTCATACAACTTCGTCTGACTAACTAAAATGTTTGAGCCCCAGGTAAAAGCGCAGGTAGCTTCTGGGCGGGCTCTTACACTTGCCGTGCACGGTGCAGAGTGCGTTTTACTATTTGTGATCGTTAATTAACCGAAAAGGCACAACACTCTTTTTACAACGCTCAACCTGATTTATCTTACTAATCAACTCACCAAACAAGTCTTATTATCGTAACATGTCTTGTATATTTTTTTCCCTATAACTGCTTTTTTTGGTAAGATGTTTATAAGACACTTTTAGGAATTTTCACTGTATCTGATTGTGTTCATACTTGGTTGTCAATGTTACTATCACTTAAGTTAATGATGCAAAGCAAAGTAAAAAAAAAAATCGCTACAGTCATTATAGTAATTTGCCAAAGCTTTGAAAAAGGCGAGGAATTAAACTTGCTGTTTACTTTCTGAAAGCAATAACTAGCATTTTAACAATCGAGTAGCAATCTTACAATGCATCTGCTTTTCCTTACTTTAGTAAGATGGATGACACGGCCGAAAATATGAGACTTTTGTGCTACAGCGCGAAATAGTAGTGCCATATCGTCCACCGCAGCACTCTCTAATAACGCTTCAACATGAACAAACGGCGAGGCCCCTAATCGTTAGCAAAGAAAGGAGTTTCAAGACATGTAAGAGGTTTAGAGGAAAATCATGGGATGTCCAAAATGGAACGCAAACTTTATATTTATGTGACTCCGTGTAAGAGGACCAACTTGTTTTCTTCCAGTTACAAAATATTCGGGTAGAGGTGGAGAAAAATGTTAACAAAAAA
>JAHPZR010028484.1:12500-18861 GCA_019787425.1 Platygyra sinensis
TCGTTTAACCCAGCAGGAGATGTTGTGTGGTACTGCTCGACTCCACTTGGCCACAACACGCTTGATAATATGCCGCGTCCATGACAACAACAGCTGGTAGAAACCACACTTTCGGACAAACAATACAATCAGAGCTACCACCGTAACAGTTCTATCCCCTGCTAACATCGAAATTCGACACATTACAGCAATAAACGGGCATCAAAGCGAAGCCAGCATCCAGAGTTACTATGAAATTCTAGCAGTTCAAAACAATGTGGAACTAGCCTGGCGAGTTCCTCGAATCTGCACCCTCTACAACTGCGGTTTCAGTTTGAATGCGAACTTTGGAGATAGTAGCAGGAAATAAAACTTGTAACTTGCTGACCAAGCAAAAAAACAACGATTTTCACTTTACACGAGCAACGCGTAGCTTTCCCGTTGTAAATTTCTTGCTTTTTTGATCACCTGATGTATCATGCCACTTTTTGGCGGGCTTGTTGTTTCACTCCTTTGCGTGTGGGAAAATATTGCAATCGTTGTAGGGATATATAAATTAAAATCAATTATTTCTTGTGGTGTATATTATATCACTGTTTGAGCCCTCTTCGCAGCTCGGTAAAGACCCACCGCTAGCCACCTTCACCTCGGTGAATTGTTCTTAACTGTGCGGTTTAATTGGCATGCTACGTGTTGCACTGTGCTAATCTAAGGTATTCCTTAATATGTTATTTCACTCTATTCTATTAGTGAAAAGGTACTTACCGCCGATAAAAGATGGCGAAAGCTGCAATCAGTAGTGTAATTAAAAGAGCGGTTTCTAAGGTGACAATGGTTGCAGTTTGTATACTTGTTAATGTGCCTCCCTCTGCAGTAAAATGTTAAGACATAAGTTATCACGAAGGTAAATACAGGAAATAAAAACAAAACAATATAAAAAAAAATGTGACGATATGTCGTATCAAAGGTATCTCGTATCTTAAAGCTTTCAATGAACGTTAAATGATTGTTCTTAAGAAAAGGAATCCTGAAAGGGAAACTGTGTCTGCGGGCAGCATAGCTCAACGATTTACAATCCATCCTCCCCCTGAAACAGATTTGTGTTATACAAACAACAAGGAAACTAAAGACAGACCATGCCGAAAGTTTCCCGGAAGCTTTCAAACAAAAAAGTATGAGACTAACGAGTGTATATTTAGCAACAACAAATACATCATAATTTGTACACGACTTTCATTTATAACCTCAAGAGTCTAACAATCCAACAGCGACACCCAGAAATCTTATGATTATTGTACCCTCTTCAAAATTCACACTTTCGAAACATTTTTTGCAAAAACGAAAACGAAACTCGTGCTTATTCAAATTCCTCAGAAATTAAGAGCTTTTGGAGTAGGGATGACGTAGTGGTGGAACCTATTGCCTCTCGCCAATATGGTGCAGATTCGATTCCGGCCCGGTGCGATGTGTGTTGATTTTGTTGTTGATTCTCGTTATGCTCCCGGGGTTCTTTCCGGTATTTTCTGGTTTAACTCCCTCCACAAAAACTATAATCTTCAAATTTCAATTCGACCAGGATATAGAACAGGCTTTAAACCCACTTAAGGCTGATGCTGCTTCCTCTTTAAATATTGAAATTTTATATAGAAGTTCCGTTTTCGCGATTGATTAGTGTGGAGGTTGTCGTAACCATAAAAAAGAAAAGCTGGGTTTTCAAATTACTCCATTGTGATGAGTCACTAGAAAAGAATTTAAACAGTTAAAAGTGAGCGCTTAATTAATGCTGTAAAGTAGGCGCTATGCATCCCGCCTAATGGTGAACTTACGCAAAGACGACGTCGCTTTGGACGACGTCGAAGACGATAGAAAAATGATGCAATGCGCATGCGTGCATACGAAACTTAATTATCTTTGTCACGTCTCGAGCCGACGACGCCGTCAGAATCGCTGTTTTGAAGTCGTCACAGCTGTTCAAAATGGCGGAAGGTCAAGCGCCAAAGGAAAGGTAAGTCTAAGGTGAAAGACCGCTTATTTCGAGCCGTAAAGCACTGAAACTGGCCTTCAATTGTTTATGACAAATTTTTGGTGAAAATTGCGAATGATGTTGACTTCTAGCTCTTTCAGTTTCTACATCAGAATATTAAAGCTAGTTGTGATAAGTTGTCGCTGTGAGCAGTTGGCTGCCACCAAAATCAGTTTATGCTTTCTTCTCCTTGAGTTTACCTGATATCTTGCCTGTGTTATACTTTTGTAGTTCTTTGATGAAGTGGAGTGAAAAGCATGACATCTTTCTGTGCCGGGAAATTCTATTTATGAAGCCATATCAGTTTAAGGCGGGAACCCACAAAGTGAAAACGCATGGAAAAATATTGCGAGTGACGTTTGTGAAGTAAAGGAGATTACCTTCAGTGTCAACCAAAAGTCTGTCAGGGATCGATACCGGCTGTTATCAGAAAAACATAAGAAGAAAATAAGGGCCCAGGAAGGATCCAGTGGGTCAAATACCGATGAAACTGAATTAGACCAACTACTACAAAATATCGTTGAAGAGGCCCAAAAGGCATCAGAAAATTACGAAAAAGATACGAAAGATAAACATGAGAAAGGTTTGAAAGATCGTAAAGATGCCGAAGAAGTCCGTCAGAAGGCTCTAGAAAGTCTCTCCCAAACCAAAAAAAGGCACACCGATGAAGAAGAGCAAAGCCAATCAAGCAACTCCAGGAAAAGACCCAAGAAGAATGGATCAGAAACTATGCTCTACCTGCAGAGTAAAGCTGAGAAAGAGTTCGACTTAAGAAAAGAAGAGTTGAAACTGAAGAAAGAAATGGAGCTACAGAAAGAATTGCAGCTAGAAGCAGTTCAAAAACAAGCTTCAGCAATTGAAAATATGGTTAAGATGCTTGAACATTTTTAGACACAACAGGTAAATGTGCAGCAGCAGATGTTAAACAGCAACAGCAGTACCAAATGATGATGCAGCAGCAGTCGCAGCATTTTTTGTCTATAATAGAAAAGCTGTCTAAAAACTGATCACAAATCTGTCACTGAAACATGCTCAGTGTTGAGTGTTTATATTTGTCAAAATGCCCTGTAAGTTTGGGTAGGGATAGATGTCATGTTTGATACTTACAACTGTTATTTACTGTTGTTTTAAATGTTAGAAGCATGCATTATAATGATTAATTGCTATTACACCTAGTTGCAGTGTTTGGTTATGCATACTTGTGTGTACCAGAACAGGCTTTCGATCTCTATTTGCGCGTATGATCCTTTTTGCAGCTAACTGTTGTGTTTAAATAAATAATTGTTGCATTCTTCTCATTCTTACCATTGTCTTAAAAATTCAAGCAGTATCTAAAAATGCAGCCCCAATTTTTTCAGATAAAAGTAAATGCTTCAGTAGACTAGACACACTGCTATATAAGCTTGTCAAGATACATTCATTGCATTAAAGCATTGTATCTGAACTAAAATTTATGCTGTGCAGTTTAAAATAATATCAATAAAGTCTTACTGTTTAAATTACACACGTAGTCTGGCAGCAAGATATCTGAGAGGTAACGGTCAGGAGAAAGGGATCTTTTTTTCCAACCTTCATTAAGCACCTAACTCCTCAGACACCTTGTTCGTAGGTTTAATTACACTTATCAAAACAGCAAATCCTGCCTGAAAGTGTATATCAGCTCCATTTCATAACCCTTCTATGTGAACTAAGCAGTCAGATGGGCCAGTGTTGTTTGATTAAGCTAGACATTCAGATCTAAAGGATTTTAAATTTCAAAATGCCATGCATTATGTACTTATGTCCAGGATTGAACGCAAGTATTGTTTAAGGTCATTGAAATAATTGCCACTGAAATAGAACCTACACTGAGACTTTTCTCAAACTTTGTCAATTGATTGTTTATATTGTAGGATCTTAAATTTGGAAATAGAAATGAGGGGTCCCCATGTTCGTTTAGGAGCAATAGCACCTCGTTTATACCATATAAATCCTTATAAAAGCACCACGATTGCTTGCTAAATTCACGTTTCCGACGATTGTTTTTTTCTCAACACTGAGAATTGGCCCATATTTATTTTACATAGAGAAATTTACTACTCAATTCAAAACGACAGAAAAAAAAATGATAGGTCACCGTAGTCGTTTTCGAGAAAATGATGATTTACCTCTTCATCGAGGTCCAGTCGTAAAGAAAAAGCCGCCATTTTCTAATGCGCGCGCGCTAATCACGCGTGAAATTATGCGCAGTAGGGATGCGCAATGCAATACTAGGGAATGACCTTCATTAGTACTTCATATTTGACAGGGTTATTTGAAATATTCATACTACTTCACATTTGACTGAATTGTGTGTGGTTAGGTGACTTTTTACCAATGAGGACACTTTGTGATGCTTATCATAGGAAATTGAATCTCATAAGTGTTCAATCCTGGACATATCTCCCATTATGGACACAGAAAGCAAAGCATTTACATCATCTGATCAGCATTTTGAGATTTTTAAACCACTATAACACAGAAATTTCAAGTTCAAGTAAAGCACATGTAATGCCACCAAATTGAGTGTTTAATTCATTTAGAATCCCTTGCAGTCTACAAAGCCAACAATTTTAATGCAAGTATTACAAAAGCATAGGGAAAATTCACTTTTTTCATTATGAATACCTTTGAACAGCACCAGACTTACAAACGTTCTGTGCATGTGCTATATCACCTTGTAAAACTGTGAAGCTTCACTCATTGTATCTTACATTTATGTCATTGTTACTTTGTTTTCATTATAGCAAAAAAAAAATATATATGGTAAGACAAAACAAAAATTTGTTTAAATTTTAAATACAGAGACAATCATATGGATGTTATCCCCGTAGTTTAACCCAAAATCTTGGGGCTTTGGTGCTCAACCTAGTGGTAAACTCACTTAAGAAAAGTACTCCTGTAACGAGGGTGGTCCTAAGTTGAGAAAGCTGCAGGTCGATGTGGGATATAAAAAGGTTCTAGCATTAGTTAACAGGGCGCAAATAATATACGTTTTCCCCACTGCACTTAATCCTATCTTTAAGTTTTTCTTGAAGTCAAGGAAACTGAAATAATTAATGATGTCCCCAAAAACCCATTCAACACTTGATCTAACAGTGCTCATGGATGTATTGAACTGCTGCTGGAGTGCAGTTAGATGCAAGCCTCTGAATGGTGTTTGTAGCTGCGGCCTCAAGGGATATCCCAGGTCACCATAGATGCATAAAGGGTTCCCTAGCGGTGAGCGAGAGTGAAGCTGTGACTGTGGTAACAGGCCAGAATCAGCTAACATACCACTGTCATGGCGCCGCCCTTCAACGGGACCGTACAATTTAGCAATCAGTCCATTAGGGTTAACCACTGATTGGAACTTAATAGCATGAACTCGTTTATGTCTATTGTATAATGGCCTCTGTAAAGTTCCAGGTCTACAAACTGGCCTGACTGTCCCGTCCACAAATCCCCAACAGTTTGTGTAGGGAGCTCCAGCCTCATGGATGACATCAGCATAGGTTTGCAGATTTGCAGGGGAAAGCCAAGCCTGATGAAAGCTTCTCAAGCGGTGACTGTGTTGCCTGTATATGATGTCTATCATAGCAGTCGTTATAATGCTAAACTGTGGTACAGGTCGAGCAACTCGAGGGCACATATCGCTGTAGCGAATAGGATATGCAAATCACTTTAAAAGAACACACAAGGCCTCAATTCCATCGACAATTAGTCTGTTATAACAGACAACTTCATCGGGTATTTGAAGCACATCTTTCAGGACATAAATGTCGTTCTTAAAGAAGCGAAATTCAGCTTTACAGTCGTCATCGCATAGTTTATCTAAATCGAAAGGGTCGTACTGCCAGTAAGATAAATCAGGGTTCTAAGAAGTATTCAAATCGTACAGAAGAATAAATTCTTCATCGTCTGCGTCGTCGACGTCGTCTGCCAAACATGAATTTCAACGACGTCCTCCCAGGGACGTCATCCTTGCGTAAGGTCTCTATTAATTAATTAACAACGCGGAGCTCAATAATCTACATATTTTCGAATTTATTTTCGCACTATGACGTCATTTAACCTCATAAGTGTAAGAGAAACAGTAAATATATTAGCAGAATGAAGCGTATAGTATCCTGTAAATATAGGTAATTTTACGTTTGGTGAGCGTGTACGATTTTTATTTACAAGTTGTGTAAAACGATCAAAAAACGAGCGCAGCGAGTGAGTTTGTTTTACACAACGAGTGAATAAGAATCGTTCAAGCGAACTAACCATAAAATAACTTATTTATTACATACATACTGAGATTCATAAGCGAACATAAATCGAAAGATTACCATATCTTTATTTTCTTTCAAAGAAAAA
>JAHPZR010028486.1:5000-7500 GCA_019787425.1 Platygyra sinensis
TCAGAAAATGCTAATTTCAATGCAAGCATCACTCCTTATTGAGGTAAAATCTCTTAATCGTCACCTCAAAATGATCTGTCTTACTGTAACTATATTCTGGATGGACTTTTCTTGTTTTCTTTTGCTCCACAGCCTAGTACCAATTTTCCAATAGTTCCGCAGACTCTATTTGTCTTTCTCATGTTCAAAGCCGAAGAGACATGACTACCGCAAATTTGAAAAGAAGCTTTAAAAACAAACCACCTTTTTATTTCGATGTTCAGTTTGAAATGGCGCACTGTCTTCTGTCCTTTATTCCTTGGTGTTCGAGAACATCTTTCTCTTCCTATTGTTGTTTTTTAGAAGCATTTTAATCCCCTTTATCAGAAAATGCTAATTTCAATGCAAGCATCACTCCTCAAAATTGTCTGGCTTACTGTAACTATATTCGGTTGGACTTTTCTTGTTTTCTTTTGCTCCACAGCCTAGTACCAATTTTCTAATAGTTCCACAGACTCTATTTGTCTTTCTCATGTTCAAAGCCGACGAGACGTGACTACCACAAATTTGCATCACAAATGAGACAGAACAAAAGGGCGTTATGTTATTTAGGTAAAAAAGGCGGCAAAAGAGCGTTTAGGGAGTAACTTAATAATCTGTCGTGCCGAGTTTTGAGTCAGTTCGTTTAACTTAAAGCAAGCACTCGCATCTCTACAGTTGAAGACTGCACCAGATTGTTAAAAGCCTTCATCCACTAATTCTTAACGTAAGTGTATTTTTATAAACATTTTTCTTTTTCTGAAAGAAGAGTTGTTCTTAGACTTTCCCTCAGCAATAACATGTTGTTGATCGTCAATCAAGTTCCTCGACGTGCAAACTAACCATACTGTTGTGCTTCTGCTTAACTTTTATTGAATGGAAGTTATCTTAACTGCCACGAAAATGACCTAGCCTGGGTAGCGTGCTACAGTGGTATTTAAATGCAAACTTGCAAATAATTGTGATGGATGTGCGCTCTACAAAAATGCAAGAGTTGCATCAGAAGTCTTGCATTGGACTTTTATCGTTTTCAGTTTTCTTGCTATAACCTTTCTACCAAACTACTGTCCTCAAAAGCAGGATAAGCTTGTTAAATAGTTTTCTGCAGTGTTTTGATTGGCTGTCTTTCCGTTTTCCTTTCTTTCTTAGTGCTTGTATCGATTTTACCCATAGCCTTTACAGATCTGTACTTAGCCTACAAGTAGTCTCAATTGTTCGGGTTTTGGACTGACGCGTGAACGATCAAGTTTAAGAACGGTGTGTCTTGCAGGTTTGCCACTCGCACCCCCGGTACAAACACGAGAGCTTACCTGTACTAGAACGTTCCTTTTTCTCCAAATCTAAGGGCCACAAGACGAAATAAGCGCATATGAATGTGCAGAGACGTACTTGTACCACTGGTTTTGAAATGAAATTGTGTTTTCTTCTTATCTCCTCTCAACCACTATCATTTATTACCAGCTGCTTGAAGTTCGTTAGAAGTGCTGTTCTAAAGCATGGTCGAATCAAAGCAATTCCACCACGAGAGAAAAGATCAACCGATTAAGTCTAAACTTTTCTGCCGCCGTAGAGCACAAAGGTTTCTCTCAAGGCTAATACCCCCTGATTTATTTCATTCTGTTGGCTTTGGTGAAGTATTCCTTATAAACAATGTGGCAGAATTTTGCATCGCAAATGAGACTGAACAAAAGGTCTCCGTGTGTTTTCATGCAGTGTAAGATTAAGAAAGGCGGTAAAAAAACCTTTATATTTTATGCCGGTCAGTAGCTGTGGTACCGAATTTGAACCAGTTCATTTCAAAAAAGGCAACTGAGCACTCGCATCCCTTCGGTTGAAGACTGCGTTGGGTTGTTCAAAGTCTTAATCCAGAAAATCTTGACGCATGCACTTTTTTAATGGTCTTTACAAGAAGGGTTTCACTTGGCAAATATATATAAATGATCCGGGTGATCGTCAGTTCACTGTATCTTGGCATGTGAGAAATTATCCTAACCGTGACAAAATTGACTTAACATAGAACGCTTCCTCGAGTGCTTCTTAGACTAGCAAACCTACACCTGTTATGGATATGCGTTCTACAAAAACGTGGTACTTTTGAGTAGAAAGATTTCAGGGAACTCTGACTCTTCTGGTCTGATTGTTGGCAGCCTCAAATCTCGGCGTCTTTGACTAATTTAATATGCAAATGAAGTGCAAGTATACGATTATAAACCATAGAAACTTGTGCATGGTCTATTGCTTAAATATACGATCTGTCCTCTTGATGTTGCACTTCTGCGCAAAAACTCTACAATATCTTCAGTATCTACGCTTGCTTGCATGACAACGTTAAGTCATGCTGATTACAGGTATTGGACATAAACAGGTGCGTGGACACATCTGGCCACTTGACAGTTAACATTTTTACCTCAGCATGTTTATATCTTATTTTCAGGAGATGGATATGCGTTCGACACTTGCGTTTCTGACGTTGGTTACCATG
>JAHPZR010028486.1:25000-32500 GCA_019787425.1 Platygyra sinensis
CTCAACCGACTTGGTAGTACCAGTACTCACAGACTGTTCAAACGTGTGGCTGTGCGAGAAACTAAAAGAAAGCTCGAAGTTAATCTCGCCAAATCCGGAGAAGCCCGCCTTAAAACTCGCGTTAATTCCATAGCTGAAACCGATGGTATGTGAAGATTTTAGCTTCGCCCATGATGAAATTCATACCAACCAGATTGATATCTCCACGTATTTTGTTAAAATACGAGTCCAAATTTGCTTGATCGCGCTTTGCATCATCATGTCTTCATGGTGTGTGTAGCAAGCCGTGAAGCATGCCGGCCAAGTTCTCTCACGTTGGTCGCTAAAGTTTCGGTTATTTCTCCTCCGTAAAGGACGTCTTGGTACATGGCTTGAACCCCTCTTTTGTCACTGGCAGCATCCTCTTTGTACTGGTTGCGCTTAGTAAACCGCCAGCACCTTTTGCTCTTTATTTTGTTTGCTGCGTACCAAGTGGTACTCCAAAGCATGGACCTGATATCTTCGCATGACCTGTCTGACAACAACCCCTTGCATTTCTCTTTAAAAGAGTCGTAATGGTTCTTCGCTTCAATCTTGTCGGCATCTGCCTCTCCACGATCGCCGAGTCGCATCTTAGAACAGTGCCAGGCTGCCTTTGTAGCGTACCCTTTCAGTTCCTCCGCCACATCGAAAGGAAGTATTTCGAGTGGCTCGACATCGCCAAATGTCGCGTTATCTTCACTATCTATTGCTGGTCTTTGCGACAGAATTTCAGCCACAGTGATTTCTCCGTGTATCTTGTCAAAATGCAAATCTAACTTTTCTTTGTGGCATTCTGCTTCTTCCTGGTGCCCAAATATTGTATTAGCAGCAAGCCAGGCAGCATCCCAGCCCATATCTCTTACGTTTGCCGCCAAAGTTTCGGATATCTCTTTTTCCTTGACGACAGTTTGGTAATGCTCGTTCACTTCCCTTTTGTCGTTATTAGCGTCGCTCTCATACCCTTTTCGACTTCCACGACGCCAGCAACTCTCGCTTTTCTTGGTGTTTGCTGCATGCCAACTTGCATACCCAAGCATCGTCTCGATTTCTAGGCAAGATTTGTCTGATAACCAGCCCTTACATTGCTCTTTGAAAGAGGCAAGATGCTTTGTTGCTTCACTCATGTCGGCATCTGCTTCTATTCTTTTTCCCCGGCGTATTTTTGCGCAGCGTAAGCTATGCTTTTCAGCGTACATTTTCAATTCGACTGCTACATTGGTTGGGAATATTTCCAGTGCCATATTAATGCTTGATGTCAATAGATATTATTTGGATGGCCATGGAAATACCTCAAGTTGACTTAGTGTTGACGTTTGCTTGGAGGGAGTAATTTACATAAGCACATTTATTATATGGTTAGCTTCGTGAGCTGGCAAGATGAACCAAATACTATGTATGCCGTACCTGAGCCGATCCGATTGCGACTTAACTTTATGTTTACATATTTCTACTATTCGGAAACCGGACGGATAAGTGAGTGTCCGCTAATTTTTGAGCTGCGGAAACATAACGGTTAATAAGGATTCCCGCAACACAGTAAACCTAACGGATACACGAGTTTAAGGATGCGTTTCCGCGACTCCGCAGTGGCGGAAACCTAACGTATACTCGTGTTTCCCGCAACGGTTACCTAAATTTTCCGTTTGCGGAAATTCATGTTTCCGTTACGTAACCGTTGTAAAAACGGAGACGGAAACGCCTTATTTCAACCCTGCGTGATTGGTCAACGGCAGGAAAACCCGTCTAACCGGTCCTCTGGAGTACAAATACCATGTGATATTTGTACTCGTTTGGGCGTTATTTTGTACTCTGCGAAGTGCAGTTGGATAATAAAACCAAGTAGCTCTCGGAACTGTCGTTAATTACCGGCTCACAAACCGCGTACACACCGAACAATTGACAGCGGAAGTCTGCTCAAGTTTTCAATGATAAGGATCATGCGAACCAACGCTTAAGGACTTCAATTTACATGACCTAAACAGACGAGGCTAGTATAAAGAAATCTTGGCCATGATTGGGAAAGATTGAAAAGGCTTTTAATAGCTTTAAAGATGAATAAATTACGTGACCGTCATATCATATTACATTAAGATGTTGGACCATTTTCCTCAACGGGCGTGAGTGTGGGTGAAGGATGCTCTTTGTTATCGACTTGATACGTAGCCTTGCTACATGCAATTCCTTTCCAGTGTCCTCTTAGTTTTCTGTGTGCACCACCAAAGTCGAACACCAGCTCGTAAGGGATCTCCATCTCGGCTTCAAACACCATCCCTTTGGCAACGAAAGTGGAATGTGTGGGGACTGACAGCGGGATCGAATTCAACCGACTTGGTCACACGGTACCAGTAATAACAGAATGTTCAAAAGCGTGGCTGTGCAAGAAACTAAATGAAAGCTCGAGGTTAACTTTGCCAAATCTAGCCTCCTAACAGTTGCGTGACGAGCCCAAAGAGCGTCTGCGTAGGAGGCTACGCCAAATCCGGAAAAACCATCGTCAAAACTCGAGTTAATGCCATAGCTGAAGCCGATGGTATGTGGAGTAGAATGGGTTTTTCCTTCAGTCACGGAGAAGCGAAACGTCATGGCTTGCTTTATACATCACTGTTGTTCAGTAGGTCTTCTACAGAAATCTGCGACAGGATGTTGGCCTCGTCCAAGATGAAATTCATAGCAACAAGATTTATTTCTCCAAGTGTTTTCTTGAAATACGTGTCCAGCCTTGGTCGGTTAAGCGTAGCGTCGTCATCGTGTCCAACGATAGTGTGCGCAGCAAACCATGCCGCATTCATGCCTATTTCTCTCACGTTTCTCGCTAACGTTTCGGTTATTTCCCCTTCATTGACGACGTCTTGAAACTTCTTTTCAATTTCCTTTTCATCGCTGGAAGCATTCGCTTTGTAATGATTACGTTTAGTAAACCAACACTTTTTCCTCTTGGTTTCGTTTGCTGCGTACGAGGCCGCATTCCAAAGCATCGACCTGACATCTTCGCGTGACTTGGCCTGACAACAACCCCTTGCATTTCTCTTTAAAAGATTCGTAGTGATTATTCGCTTTAATCCTGTCGGTATCTGCCTCTCCACGATCGCCAAAGAGCATTTTCGAACAGTGCCAGGCTGCCTTTTCAGCGTACCCCTTTCAGTTCGTCCTGCAAACATCGAAAGGAAGGCTTTCGAGTGCCCAATATCACCAAGTGTCGGCGCAAAATGCTCACTATCTTCATGTGATCTCTGCGACAGAATATCAGTTACTGTGACTCTCCATGTATCATGTCGAAATATTTATTCAAAATTTCTCTCTGGCGATCTGCTTCTTTCTGATGGCCAAAGATTGTATTGGCAGCAAACCAGCAGCACCCCAGCCCATATCTCTTACGTTATTCACCAAATCTTCAGACATCTCTCTTCTAGTAGATATTGTGACAATGCTCTTCCACTTCCCATTTGTTATTACTGGCGTCGTTCTTGTAACCTATACGATTGCCTTGCCACCAATACGTTTTACTTTTCATGGTGTTTGCCGCGTGCCAACCAGCATTCTGAAGCATCTTCTCGATTTCTTGACAAGTGATTTCTGACAAAACACCCGTGC
Source organism: Platygyra sinensis (assembly GCA_019787425.1). Taxonomy (NCBI): domain Eukaryota; kingdom Metazoa; phylum Cnidaria; class Anthozoa; order Scleractinia; family Merulinidae; genus Platygyra; species Platygyra sinensis. The sequence goes on from JAHPZR010028486.1 coordinate 28,613, forward strand.
ATTTCATTTTGAAAGAGGTAAGGTGCTGGTCTGCTTCACTCTTGTCGGTATATGCTTTTATTCCCTTCCCTTGGCATTTTTTGGCGCAGTGTAAGCTATGCTTTTTCGCAAACTCTTTCAGTTCGACTGCAATATCAGTTGGGAATTTTTCCAGCATTGGCTTCTTGGTCTTCTTCTTCTTGGTCTTCATGCTTGAGGCAGCCATCATCAGGACTAGGAATAAGTCTGTTCACGCTGTCTTGGATTTAAGGAAATAAATCCGGCGCGGTAGCAATAAATTTGCCACTGTGAGCCTTCGACACCGTCCTGTTTTCATTAGGTTTCGTAATAACAATAAGGCTTCCGGTAATTATTCAATTCTATTCGTTCTTGACGTCTATTTTAGGCAAATTCTTTTGTTTCATGGATAGGCTTCAAACTTGGCCCGAAGGCACGGCAAGATCGAACAGCTTTGGTATAAAAATGCTAGTTCGTGTTTAGTAGCACACACCGTTTATAAGGGTCTTTGTAATTGGCCAGACGAGGACAATAGGTAAGCAACACAAACAATGCCCCTAGTCCTAACAAAGAAAGAGGTGCAGATTAACCTTGATAGATAATTGTTTGTAAATAGTTTTTTAGGACAGTACGTAGTTTTAGTAGTTTTAGATTTTGACATTTGTATTTTTTATTTTAGAATTTAATAATTCTTGTTTTTATGGAGGACCTCCTAAAAACCACGCATTTATGTGACGGGTGCTTCTTCCTTAAAGATCGTTTTATCTTATTATTTATTATAACAAAAACGAATCAAAATAGGGGTTGAAAACAGGTGCAGGCCATCCCGAGCCTCGTGTTGTGCTGGGGTGTAGCCAGCCATTTTTTCCATATAGCTCAAATTGTACAGCATAATTCGTGTATCAAATTTCGCCAACGTCAAATAAACAACAGTCAATTCAATTTTCATACACAAAACTATTTCAAAGCTCAATTCTGCCTTGTAAATGACCTTTCAGTATTATTTCATGTCTAAGATTGAACGTCATTATTTTGGTTTTCAAAATATAGCGTTTATATAGCAGTAACGCGCTCTTCAATAAGAAAAGAAATATGGCCTTTCAGCAACTAAAAAAAAATTATTTACAGAAATTCTTGTTAAGACCGTGCTTATGTACCAGTCAAATCGAAGCTTAAACATCCCCTGGCAAGTTGTCTTACATAAACAATAGAAAGACCGCTGTACATAAGAACGCGGGCTCACTTTCTCCTCGTGGAAAATGGCGGAGTGTGTAAGCTCAGGTATTGTTATGTAAATCCATTTCCATCGTGTTATTCCTTATATCCTGCTGCTTGCTTCAGATATAACAATGGAAGACAATTGACTAACATTTAGACTTTTGTTTTTTTCCCTTTGCAAGTTGATTGCGCGTCACGAAAAGATGATATAAAACGCCACTTCCTCGTCCGGAAATGATTATTCTAAAGAAATAAAGTACTGTTTTCTAGTCATTTGAGCTGGGTCACTCTTATTAAGTTTGTATTCTCAAGTTTACTGAGGTTCGATGCTGTCCAATATGTCTGGGAGGGAGAATTTCTTAACTTTGACTGCTCTGTGTCCTCTTCAAGGAGGGGGAAATCAAGAACTTTGACAGGATCGTGTACAAAGCCCCCTCCCTTGCCCCTCCCCTCCCCCGCCATGGGATGGCCAATGATGGGTACATAAGCATGGTTTAATAGACAACACTCTTACACGCCAAAGATACTATAAATGGTTTCTTGAATACCTTCAAATACAGAGCAAAGCTTGTGCAAACCTTTGCTTTTCAGCAAGTTCTCCTTGAATCGGGTATCTTTTTGCTTTGAATGCGTCAAGGCCTTTCTCCACCATGATTTATCACGCCACGTGGTATCAGCGCGACTCGTAACATGAAATCGAGGCTAGCGATCAAATTCCCCACCCCCTATGAGTAGTGATCAAATGCCCCGCCCCCGGGAAGACTAAGTTTATCAAATTCCCTCCCACCCGGGCAGGAAAAAGGCGTCAAATGCCCGCGTTATGCCCAGGGAGAATTTTAAGCTTCGATTTGACTGGCACATTAATGGCTTGAACGCTGGTTATCCCTTTCGATTGTATTAATTTTTGTAAAGGCAAAAAAACCCCTGAGAAACGCAAGTTCTCTCTCAGTCTTCTCTTCTTCATAGTAATCGTATATCAAGTTCTAATTTGTTCTATGTAGCCTGTGTACAGATAAGAGTATTATAAACCGTAGCACACTGACGCCTCTCCTCGATTTCTGTATTCATGCTGCGGCTGGGTGTGGTGTACATTTGCGAATGGACTGATATAGTCAGTTTCCCTGAAGATGGTAGAAGTTTACTAAAAAAATTGGATATGGATAGTGTTGTCGTGGAAAAAAATAACACACTTGTTTGCTTTAATACTTATGCCAGAAAGTTGAAACAGCTTTGCAAAAAACCGGGTATATATTGGACTGGACTCCAACCTTGAAGGGTGTGGACCGTTTTGGGTTTGCCAGGATGACTTATTGATCAACAATCGATACTTTTTAGTGCGAAGTCCGTAGGAACGGAGGTCTTTTGGGATTGAATATTGTGAAAGGAGCTTTAAAAGAAACGAAATACTAATTCCTGATCCAACACCTGGCCTCCAGGATGTTCAATGTTAAGTCGGCTGGGCCGCTGAGGGACGACTCACCTTAAGACAGTCCCGCGGCAGAAATCTGTTAAATTTTTCCATTGTTAACTTCTTGTTGGTAGCTGAGGGCGCCATATGAACTCCATTGCAGGTTAAGTGCGGTAAGGGGCCCTTTGAAAACAGTAAGAAATTGCCTCTTTCCCACTCCCCAGAGATTTCTTTGGTAACTATTGTGTTTTTCCCTTTGCATATTTCTAGGAGGTGATTTACATTATTTGGACAATAATCCCTAGTCAATGAGTAGAAAAACGCATTCTATGGATCCCCTTCTCACAATAATTACCTTCTGCAGGGGCAAAAATGTGATTACTACTCATCTTGAGAAATTTGCAGATAACGAACTACCTGCCGACTTTTTTCACCTAAAGGACCACGCATACACGCACGCACACAGTACAGATACACGAGTAAAGCAAACCAGCCCAAGTTTCTTGAAATTGATCGAGTTCTTTGTTGTTAACAGGCAAAGTTGCGAAGGATACAGAGTTTGTCTTTAAGGGAAAAAGAAAGCTATTAAAGTCCAAGGAGCCAAAGCGAGCGCTTGAAGCGAAAATATGATATTTTTCAATTATTAGAGAGTAGATGAAGGCTATAGAGTTAATTGAGCTAACAGTTTAAGATGCCAGCCTTATAAGATTACTTCTTCTGACTGAACTATATAGCAAGTGAAAAGGTTGCAAAATGTCTTGGACTGACAGCATGTGATCAGCAAATGAGGCGATGGACTGGCTTTCTAAATTACATAAAGGGGAATTTATCGAGATCCGTCAAACCAGCGCTAAAACGTAAGGGTAAAATAATAGTTATACAACTAATCAACGTGTGGCCCTCTAATAAAATATACAATAATAAAAAGTTTATTGAAACCAACCGGTAAATAAAAGTCGAGAATGCATGCAAGATTAGCTGAAAGGTAAATTCATATTACATTATAAATTAACATTACTGTTTAATTAAAAAAAAAATGTAAATGATGAATGCCTTAATTAATACTAGACGCAAAATCAATCAAGCCCTTTTAAAACTATGTACATTTTTTCCTTTTTAAAAAATTTTGGGCCGGAACCGAACAGAGTTTGAAAACGCGAAAAGATCACCCTCACTCGGATTGTTTGCATGTGTACTCGTCTCAGAAATCGGTGGGTTGAAGGCAATGATATCATATATAGTTGACTTAAGACAGCAAAAGAAGG
>JAHPZR010028486.1:40000-47500 GCA_019787425.1 Platygyra sinensis
AAATATCTAAAACACAGTGCATCCTCTACTCTTGCCTAATGTAAGAGCATGATCGTTTCAATCGTAATGCCTTATTTTGCAAATGGTCTTTGTTTCTTTTGCACATTATCACCGAAAACTGAAAAAAAATAATTATTTAACTCATCTTTTTCAAGTCACGAGTTTGGTCGCAGAGCACTTTGGTTTCATGTGTAAAGGTGCGGTAATACGGGCAACCTTTTTCTTCAACTTGTCTCGCAACATTGTTGCATTGCAAGTTGAAACCCTCTTATGACCAACTTGTCTCGCAGCAAATTACAGTGTTGTAAGTCTGTGGAATTTTGGACATATAAATTGGTCAATCGTGTATAATTTAAGATGGCTCCTTCTTTCATATAATTTAGCGTTTCGACGAACGTCTATTTCGACTTCTGGCCGCCATTTTCTTCTTAATTTTCCGTGCCAGCGAAGTTCTCTCAGTATAAAGCTCAGTTTCGTTTCAGATTGCTTGGCGAAAAGTTGTATTTTTGCGACAGTTCTTCTAACCCTTTTGCCTTTTTTTCTAAATGTTTTGAAGGGACAAACGAGGCTATGATAACCCTAGCTCGAAGTCTTTGTATAGGGCAAATTTATGACTTCAATTTCCGAGAGTTTTGGTGTTCCTTGCTCTCTTCACGTTCCGCCATGTTTTTTTAATTTGCCGTGTTGCTGGCTCAGCTTCGCGAAAACTAATCACAAGCGTTCAATTTAAATTTGTTGCGAGCCAAGTTGAAGCTTCAGTGGTAATACGAGCAACAAAACCAAAATTTATTGTAGAAAGTAGTACTCGAGTATACTTTGCCCAACATGTTGCCTCAACTTGCAACATTGTATTTTGTTGCGAGACACTTTGGTTACAAACGTGGTAATACGCGCAACAAAGTGTTTCAACTTACAGTGCAACAAATATTGCGAGACAAGTTGAAGAAAAATGTTGCCCGTATTACCGGATCTTTAAAGCGCTTGTTAGCTGATGCACGGAATGACATGTAATTCCTAAGACAATGTCGAGAATTTTACAAATAAATTATTCCAAGCGAGACTTGATTGTATCTAGACTTGCCACAAGTCGACCTCATGAATTTTAGGGAATAATTTTAGGCCGCGAAGCGGCTGTTTAGGTCGCGAAGCGGCCGACCGAGCGACGAAGTCGCGAGAGGTCCGGCGGGTACTGAATAAACTTCGTCCGGCGGTCCGGTACTGAATAAACTTCGTCCTTCGTCCGGCGGGTACTGAATAAACAAGACGAAGGACTTTTCAGAAAGTCTAGATTGTATTTTCACGGCTATGAATTCCATTTTTTCGCTCTCACTCTCTCAAGTGTTCAAAGACGTCTTTATGAGGGTTGACTTAGATGCCAGTCACTTGAAGACGTTTAATATGTGAGTTTATGGACCTCGACGTCGTCTCCGTCCATAATCACGGGAAAAAGAACTTGGCCAGTCCAGCCGAGTCAACTTGTCCGAACACTTGGTCAATAACTCAAGTATATTTATTTGCTACTGTGCGCCTGTTGGTTATACAACTGAGTATTAACAATGAGCTCCATTCTATGCATTATTAAAAACCTCTTACTAACCTCGTCTTCTCGGTCCGTACCATAAGTTACGGACCGAGTTTTTTCCTCTTCGATTTATTGCCCAAGTGCGAAGCGCGCGGGACATAAATCGTTGGGGGAAAAAAACAAGGATCCGTAACTTACAGTGCGGACCGAGCAGACGAGGTAAGTGAGATATTTATTATATCTCTGTTGTGTGTTGACTTCTTATCCATTCAAAGAAGAAAAGTGTCACCTCCTATTTATAAAATGACGCCCGCTCGACTAAACTGACAAACGTCATAATTAAGACATGTCATAATAAGCGCGCTGTGCGAAAACTAGAAAAAAGGTACAGTTTAACAAGGCGCTTGTTAGAACTCAGTTTAAAACTACATTATTAACTTTTTGGAGAGAGATTTACATGCGCCGAATGTTCTCCGATTAGGCACGACCCTTTTCGCGTCGCTTCGGCTTAAGTCCCTCAGCGCTACAAAGAACAAAAGGACTATTGTTTGTTGCTTAACATGAGAATTTGAGCCGGAACAATAGACCATTTCTTGATACGAGACGGGTTCGGGAACGATTTCCATTCATGAGAAATGGCGTCAAATTTCTGAAGCAGTTCGAAAACAAAACGAGTCAATTTGAAATCGTTTTTTAAGACGAAATCCGATAGAAGATGGAGCAATTTCAGGTTTTAGTGGACAAAAATCTGTACCAGAGTAATTTTAAATATTTTACAGTCATTTTTACATTTTTTTAAAGCTAAATACAAAAATAATTGCCTGAAATAACACCGAAAAATAATTTCCCACGGGAACGAGAGAAAATAAATTTCAAAGTTCAGTGATTTTGTGGAAACACAGGCAAAATTCGATCGTCAGTTTCATTTCACCAAAACTTTTAAGCGTTTCATACGAAGTTCAACATTCGTTTTCGACGATTGGTGTTGCTAGAAATGAATCGTTTTGAGAAGATAATTAAAAGTGCCCCACAGAAGTTTGCAATACAATGTAAATAATCTTGGTACAAGATTTTTGTCCACTTGTTACTCCAACGTCTGGCGGATTCCGTCTTAAGTCGTTAGCACGCTTTAGTACATTATTTAGAGTGAAAGAAACTTTAAAACTTTTACTTGCTACCTAAGTTAAGAAAATTTTGTGGTAACTCACACAACAGTTTGGAAACAAAAAAACTTTACATTTTAGCGGGCCGTCCAGGAGAGAACGGCGGACCGGCCCGTTAAATTGACCAATCACATCACGCGTTCTAACTTAGAGATATAATATCATCCAATACAACTAAGCGCTTTTGTTACATCGATACTCTTCAAACATAGCCTAAAAGTTCCTGTTTATATCAACCTTAGCTTCATAAAAGCGGAAATACTTTCAAAAGGCAAACTCTCTCTTGTTCAGTGCATGGTATGTTCTGGTCCAATTTGTATTATGTAACTGTGTATAGCCACACGGTCTCTTCAAGAAAAATAAGAAAGATGTAGTCAGCTTTAGTGAAGACGGTAGAAGTCAGTAAAGAACTGAGTAAGGATGATGTTTTTGCGGAAAAAAAACAAAGCACTTGTTTGCTTACCGATGCAGAACTTGCACGAAATCGAAGGGAACATTGTTTGTGGAACGTTTTGGGTTTGCCACGAGGGCTTACAGAGGGTTTCACATAACTTTTGACGAACGGGTTCCGAAGTTTGTTCGGAATTTCCGAAGTTCGCTACGAACTTGGCAATTTCATTACGTACTTGTCAATCAAATTGGAACTTGGAAATGAAGTTGTGAATATTTCACGCCGAACTTCGTTGGGAAGTTGCGAAGTTCGTCGCTAGCGAAGTTCGCGTCATTCGATGTAGTTGTATGTATGTATGTATGTAAATCTTTATTTAAACACGGAAAATCATCAGTTAAGCTTAAGTTAAAAACTAAAACTAATTACAACTGCTTTACATGATTGCCGTGTGGGTTTGGTAATATAACTACACATGAATTTAAACAAAGTGAAAACATTTCTCAACCAAGCAAGGCTTATTTTATGATGTTTACTTCTGAAATGTAAATTATTTGAGGTACAGAGGGACTCCACATCACAGACGGATGGCGCGAGTTGTATCTGGTTTACAGTGGTAATGTAAATACGAAAGTTCAACAACACGACAGTGAAAGATTTTGTTTTTTTCGGCAATTTCTAGAATGACGTATGTCCTGTGAAAAGGTTTTTTATCTCTGATATAATTAAATGTAAAGTACTTTTAAACCACTATGCGTGGAAGTTCTATATGAATTAAGCTACGTACCCGAGAAAAAACCAACACGACAGAAATTGTAATCTATTTTTAGGCAGGTATCGGATGACATCTGGGAAAATTCAGTTGCAACATATTATAACGCATTTTAAAACTAGTAATTCCTAATCGACGTGACCACAACGTCTAATTCCGAGACAATTTCACCGAATGGCGCGAACTTCTCTCGCAATGAACTTGTTAACTTCCCAACGAAGTTCGGCGTGAAATATTCACAACTTCATTTCCAAGTTCCCAATTTGATTGACAAGTACGTAATGAAATTGCCAAGTTCGTAGCGAACTTCGGAAATTCCGAACAAACTTCGGAACCCGTTCGTCAAAAGTTATGTGAAACCCTCTGTAAGCCCTCGTGGCAAACCCAAAACGTTCCACAAACAATGTTCCCTTCGATTTCGTGCAAGTTCTGCATCGGTAAGCAAACAAGTGCTTTGTTTTTTTTCCGCAAAAACATCATCCTTACTCAGTTCTTTACTGACTTCTACCGTCTTCACTAAAGCTGACTACATCTTTCTTATTTTTCTTGAAGAGACCGTGTGGCTATACACAGTTACATAATACAAATTGGACCAGAACATACCATGCACTGAACAAGAGAGAGTTTGCCTTTTGAAAGTATTTCCGCTTTTATGAAGCTAAGGTTGATATAAACAGGAACTTTTAGGCTATGTTTGAAGAGTATCGATGTAACAAAAGCGCTTAGTTGTATTGGATGATATTATATCTCTAAGTTAGAACGCGTGATGTGATTGGTCAATTTAACGGGCCGGTCCGCCGTTCTCTCCTGGACGGCCCGCTAAAATGTAAAGTTTTTTTGTTTCCAAACTGTTGTGTGAGTTACCACAAAATTTTCTTAACTTAGGTAGCAAGTAAAAGTTTTAAAGTTTCTTTCACTCTAAATAATGTACTAAAGCGTGCTAACGACTTAAGACGGAATCCGCCAGACGTTGGAGTAACAAGTGGACAAAAATCTTGTACCAAGATTATTTACATTGTATTGCAAACTTCTGTGGGGCACTTTTAATTATCTTCTCAAAACGATTCATTTCTAGCAACACCAATCGTCGAAAACGAATGTTGAACTTCGTATGAAACGCTTAAAAGTTTTGGTGAAATGAAACTGACGATCGAATTTTGCCTGTGTTTCCACAAAATCACTGAACTTTGAAATTTATTTTCTCTCGTTCCCGTGGGAAATTATTTTTCGGTGTTATTTCAGGCAATTATTTTTGTATTTAGCTTTAAAAAAATGTAAAAATGACTGTAAAATATTTAAAATTACTCTGGTACAGATTTTTGTCCACTAAAACCTGAAATTGCTCCATCTTCTATCGGATTTCGTCTTAAAAAACGATTTCAAATTGACTCGTTTTGTTTTCGAACTGCTTCAGAAATTTGACGCCATTTCTCATGAATGGAAATCGTTCCCGAACCCGTCTCGTATCAAGAAATGGTCTATTGTTCCGGCTCAAATTCTCATGTTAAGCAACAAACAATAGTCCTTTTGTTCTTTGTAGCGCTGAGGGACTTAAGCCGAAGCGACGCGAAAAGGGTCGTGCCTAATCGGAGAACATTCGGCGCATGTAAATCTCTCTCCAAAAAGTTAATAATGTAGTTTTAAACTGAGTTCTAACAAGCGCCTTGTTAAACTGTACCTTTTTTCTAGTTTTCGCACAGCGCGCTTATTATGACATGTCTTAATTATGACGTTTGTCAGTTTAGTCGAGCGGGCGTCATTTTATAAATAGGAGGTGACACTTTTCTTCTTTGAATGGATAAGAAGTCAACACACAACAGAGATATAATAAATATCTCACTTACCTCGTCTGCTCGGTCCGCACTGTAAGTTACGGATCCTTGTTTTTTTCCCCCAACGATTTATGTCCCGCGCGCTTCGCACTTGGGCAATAAATCGAAGAGGAAAAAACTCGGTCCGTAACTTATGGTACGGACCGAGAAGACGAGGTTAGTAAGAGGTTTTTAATAATGCATAGAATGGAGCTCATTGTTAATACTCAGTTGTATAACCAACAGGCGCACAGTAGCAAATAAATATACTTGAGTTATTGACCAAGTGTTCGGACAAGTTGACTCGGCTGGACTGGCCAAGTTCTTTTTCCCGTGATTATGGACGGAGACGACGTCGAGGTCCATAAACTCACATATTAAACGTCTTCAAGTGACTGGCATCTAAGTCAACCCTCATAAAGACGTCTTTGAACACTTGAGAGAGTGAGAGCGAAAAAATGGAATTCATAGCCGTGAAAATACAATCTAGACTTTCTGAAAAGTCCTTCGTCTTGTTTATTCAGTACCCGCCGGACGAAGGACGAAGTTTATTCAGTACCGGACCGCCGGACGAAGTTTATTCAGTACCCGCCGGACCTCTCGCGACTTCGTCGCTCGGTCGGCCGCTTCGCGACCTAAACAGCCGCTTCGCGGCCTAAAATTATTCCCTAAAATTCATGAGGTCGACTTGTGGCAAGTCTAGATACAATCAAGTCTCGCTTGGAATAATTTATTTGTAAAATTCTCGACATTGTCTTAGGAATTACATGTCATTCCGTGCATCAGCTAACAAGCGCTTTAAAGATCCGGTAATACGGGCAACATTTTTCTTCAACTTGTCTCGCAATATTTGTTGCACTGTAAGTTGAAACACTTTGTTGCGCGTATTACCACGTTTGTAACCAAAGTGTCTCGCAACAAAATACAATGTTGCAAGTTGAGGCAACATGTTGGGCAAAGTATACTCGAGTACTACTTTCTACAATAAATTTTGGTTTTGTTGCTCGTATTACCACTGAAGCTTCAACTTGGCTCGCAACAAATTTAAATTGAACGCTTGTGATTAGTTTTCGCGAAGCTGAGCCAGCAACACGGCAAATTAAAAAAACATGGCGGAACGTGAAGAGAGCAAGGAACACCAAAACTCTCGGAAATTGAAGTCATAAATTTGCCCTATACAAAGACTTCGAGCTAGGGTTATCATAGCCTCGTTTGTCCCTTCAAAACATTTAGAAAAAAAGGCAAAAGGGTTAGAAGAACTGTCGCAAAAATACAACTTTTCGCCAAGCAATCTGAAACGAAACTGAGCTTTATACTGAGAGAACTTCGCTGGCACGGAAAATTAAGAAGAAAATGGCGGCCAGAAGTCGAAATAGACGTTCGTCGAAACGCTAAATTATATGAAAGAAGGAGCCATCTTAAATTATACACGATTGACCAATTTATATGTCCAAAATTCCACAGACTTACAACACTGTAATTTGCTGCGAGACAAGTTGGTCATAAGAGGGTTTCAACTTGCAATGCAACAATGTTGCGAGACAAGTTGAAGAAAAAGGTTGCCCGTATTACCGCACCTTTACACATGAAACCAAAGTGCTCTGCGACCAAACTCGTGACTTGAAAAAGATGAGTTAAATAATTATTTTTTTTCAGTTTTCGGTGATAATGTGCAAAAGAAACAAAGACCATTTGCAAAATAAGGCATTACGATTGAAACGATCATGCTCTTACATTAGGCAAGAGTAGAGGATGCACTGTGTTTTAGATATTTATAATTTTTGTTTCTGGTTGACCAAAAACTAGCGGGCAGTGAATGTGGATGAAAATTGAAAATTACTGTT
>JAHPZR010028486.1:55000-62500 GCA_019787425.1 Platygyra sinensis
GAGTACACATGCAAACAATCCGAGTGAGGGTGATCTTTTCGCGTTTTCAAACTCTGTTCGGTTCCGGCCCAAAATTTTTTAAAAAGGAAAAAATGTACATAGTTTTAAAAGGGCTTGATTGATTTTGCGTCTAGTATTAATTAAGGCATTCATCATTTACATTTTTTTTTTAATTAAACAGTAATGTTAATTTTATAATGTAATATGAATTTACCTTTCAGCTAATCTTGCATGCATTCTCGACTTTTATTTACCGGTTGGTTTCAATAAACTTTTTATTATTGTATATTTTATTAGAGGGCCACACGTTGATTAGTTGTATAACTATTATTTTACCCTTACGTTTTAGCGCTGGTTTGACGGATCTCGATAAATTCCCCTTTATGTAATTTAGAAAGCCAGTCCATCGCCTCATTTGCTGATCACATGCTGTCAGTCCAAGACATTTTGCAACCTTTTCACTTGCTATATAGTTCAGTCAGAAGAAGTAATCTTATAAGGCTGGCATCTTAAACTGTTAGCTCAATTAACTCTATAGCCTTCATCTACTCTCTAATAATTGAAAAATATCATATTTTCGCTTCAAGTCGCTCGCTTTGGCTCCTTGGACTTTAATAGCTTTCTTTTTCCCTTAAAGACAAACTCTGTATCCTTCGCACTTTGCCTGTTAACAACAAAGAACTCGATCAATTTAAAGAAACTTGGGCTGGTTTGCTTTACTCGTGTATCTGTACTGTGTGCGTGCGTGTATGCGTGGTCCTTTAGGTGAAAAAAGTCGGCAGGTAGTTCGTTATCTGCAAATTTCTCAAGATGAGTAGTAATCACATTTTTGCCCCTGCAGAAGGTAATTATTGTGAGAAGGGGATCCATAGAATGCGTTTTCTACTCATTGACTAGGGATTATTGTCCAAATAATGTAAATCACCTCCTAGAATATGCAAAGGGAAAAACACAATAGTTACCAAAGAAATCTCTGGGGAGTGGGAAAGAGGCAATTTCTTACTGTTTTCAAAGGGCCCCTTACCGCACTTAACCTGCAATGGAGTTCATATGCGCCCTCAGCTACCAACAAGAAGTTAACAATGGAAAAATTTAACAGATTTCTGCCGCGGGACTGTCTTAAAGGTGAGTCGTCCCTCAGCGGCCCAGCCGACTTAACATTGACATCTGGAGGCCAGGTGTTGGATCAGGAATTAGTATTTCGTTTCTTTTAAAGCTCCTTTCACAATATTCCAATCCCAAAAGACCTCCGTCCTACGGACTTCGCACTAAAAAGTATCGATTGTTGATCAATAAGTCATCCTGGCAACCCAAAACGGTCCACACCCTTCAAGGTTGGAGTCCAGTCCAATATATACCCGGTTTTTTGCAAAGCTGTTTCAACTTTCTGCATAAGTATTAAAGCAAACAAGTGTGTTATTTTTTTCCACGACAACACTATCCATATCCAATTTTTTTAGTAACTTCTACCATCTTCAGGGAAACTGACTATATCAGTCCATTCGCAAATGTACACCACACCCAGCCGCAGCATGAATACAGAAATCGAGGAGAGGCGTCAGTGTGCTACGGTTTATAATACTCTTATCTGTACACAGGCTACATAGAACAAATTAGAACTTGATATACGATACTATGAAGAAGAGAAGACTGAGAGAGAACTTGCGTTTCTCAGGTTTTTTGCCTTTACAAAAATTAATACAATCGAAAGGGATAACCAGCGTTCAAGCCATTAATGTGCCAGTCAAATCGAAGCTTAAAATTCTCCCTGGGCATAACCGCGGGCATTTGACGCCTTTTTCCTGCCCGGGTGGGAGGGAATTTGATAAACTTAGTCTTCCCGGGGGCGGGGCATTTGATCACTACTCATAGGGGGTGGGGAATTTGATCGCTAGCCTCGATTTCATGTTACGAGTCGCGCTGATACCACGTGGCGTGATAAATCATGGTGGAGAAAGGCCTTGACGCATTCAAAGCAAAAAGATACCCGATTCAAGGAGAACTTGCTGAAAAGCAAAGGTTTGCACAAGCTTTGCTCTGTATTTGAAGGTATTCAAGAAACCATTTATAGTATCTTTGGCGTGTAAGAGTGTTGTCTATTAAACCATGCTTATGTACCCATCATTGGCCATCCCCTGGCGGGGGAGGGGAGGGGCAAGGGAGGGGGCTTTGTACACGATCCTGTCAAAGTTCTTGATTTCCCCCTCCTTGAAGAGGACACAGAGCAGTCAAAGTTAAGAAATTCTCCCTCCCAGATCATATTGGACAGCATCGAACCTCAGTAAACTTGAGAATACAAACTTAATAAGATGACCCAGCTCAAATGACTAGAAAACAGTACTTTATTTCTTTAGAATAATCATTTCCGGACGAGGAAGTGGCGTTTTATATCATCTTTTCGTGACGCGCAATCAACTTGCAAAGGGAAAAACAAAAGTCTAATGTTAGTCAATTGTCTTCCATTGTTATATCTGAAGCAAGCAGCAGATATAAGGAATAACACGATGGAAATGGATTTACATAACAATACCTGAGCTTACACACTCCGCCATTTTCCACGAGGAGAAAGTGAGCCCGCGTTCTTATGTACAGCGGTCTTTCTATTGTTTATGTAAGACAACTTGCCAGGGGATGTTTAAGCTTCGATTTGACTGGTACATAAGCACGGTCTTAACAAGAATTTCTGTAAATAATTTTTTTTAGTTGCTGAAAGGCCATATTTCTTTTCTTATTGAAGAGCGCGTTACTGCTATATAAACGCTATATTTTGAAAACCAAAATAATGACGTTCAATCTTAGACATGAAATAATACTGAAAGGTCATTTACAAGCAGAATTGAGCTTTGAAATAGTTTTGTGTATGAAAATTGAATTGACTGTTGTTTATTTGACGTTGGCGAAATTTGATACACGAATTATGCTGTACAATTTGAGCTTATATGGAAAAAATGGCTGGCTACACCCCAGCAAACACGAGGCTCGGGATGGCCTGCACCTGTTTTCAACCCCTATTTTGATTCGTTTTTGTTATAATAAATAATAAGAATAAAACGATCTTTAAGGAAGAAGCACCCGTCACATAAATGCGTGGTTTTTAGGAGGTCCTCCATAAAAACAAGAATTATTAAATTCTAAAATAAAAAATACAAATGTCAAAATCTAAAACTACTAAAACTACGTACTGTCCTAAAAACTATTTACAAACAATTATCTATCAAGGTTAATCTGCACCTCTTTCTTTGTTAGGACTAGGGGCATTGTTTGTGTTGCTTACCTATTGTCCTCGTCTGGCCAATTACAAAGACCCTTATAAACGGTGTGTGCTACTAAACACGAACTAGCATTTTTATACCAAAGCTGTTCGATCTTGCCGTGCCTTCGGGCCAAGTTTGAAGCCTATCCATGAAACAAAAGAATTTGCCTAAAATAGACGTCAAGAACGAATAGAATTGAATAATTACCGGAAGCCTTATTGTTATTACGAAACCTAATGAAAACAGGACGGTGTCGAAGGCTCACAGTGGCAAATTTATTGCTACCGCGCCGGATTTATTTCCTTAAATCCAAGACAGCGTGAACAGACTTATTCCTAGTCCTGATGATGGCTGCCTCAAGCATGAAGACCAAGAAGAAGAAGACCAAGAAGCCAATGCTGGAAAAATTCCCAACTGATATTGCAGTCGAACTGAAAGAGTTTGCGAAAAAGCATAGCTTACACTGCGCCAAAAAATGCCAAGGGAAGGGAATAAAAGCATATACCGACAAGAGTGAAGCAGACCAGCACCTTACCTCTTTCAAAATGAAATGCACGGGTGTTTTGTCAGAAATCACTTGTCAAGAATCGAGAAGATGCTTCAGAATGCTGGTTGGCACGCGGCAAACACCATGAAAAGTAAAACGTATTGGTGGCAAGGCAATCGTATAGGTTACAAGAACGACGCCAGTAATAACAAATGGGAAGTGGAAGAGCATTGTCACAATATCTTACTAGAAGAAGAGATGTCTGAAGATTTGGTGAATAACGTAAGAGATATGGGCTGGGGTGCTGCTTGGTTTGCTGCCAATACAATCTTTGGCCATCAGAAAGAAGCAGATCGCCAGAGAGAAATTTTGAATAAATATTTCGACATGATACATGGAGAAGTCACAGTAACTGATATTCTGTCGCAGAGATCACATGAAGATAGTGAGCATTTTGCGCCGACACTTGGTGATATTGGGGCACTCGAAAGCCTTCCTTTCGATGTTTGCAGACGAACTGAAAGGGGTACGCTGAAAAGGCAGCCTGGCACTGTTCGAAAATGCTCTTTGGCGATCGTGGAGAGGCAGATACCGACAGGATTAAAGCGAATAATCACTACGAATCTTTTAAAGAGAAATGCAAGGGGTTGTTGTCAGACAAGTCACGCGAAGATGTCAGGTCGATGCTTTGGAATGCGGCCTCGTACGCAGCAAACGAAACCAAGAGGAAAAAGTGTTGGTTTACTAAACGTAATCATTACAAAGCGAATGCTTCCAGCGATGAAAAGGAAATGAAAAGAAGTTTCAAGACGTCGTCAATGAAGGGGAAATAACCAAAACGTGTAGCGAGAAACGTGAAAGAAATGGGCATGAATGCGGCATGGTTTGCTGCGCACACTATCGTTGGACGTGATGACGACGCGATGCTTAACCAAGCAAAACTAGACTGGCATTTCATGAAAATGAGGGGAGAAATAATCTTGTTGCAATGAATTTCATCATGGACGAAGCCAAAATCCTGTCGGAGAAGCCAAAAGTAGTTTCTGTAGAAGACCTTGCTGAACAACACTGATACAGAACAAGCCATGATGTTTCGTTTTCTCCGTGACTGAAGGAAAAACCCATTCTACTTCGCTACCATCGGCTTCTGCTATGGCATCAGGTCGGGTTTTAAGGCGGGCTTCTCCGGATTTGGAGAGGCTAACTTCGAGCTTTCATTTAGTTTCTCGCACAGCCACACGTTTGAACAGTCTGTGAGTACTGGTATTACCAAGTCAGTTGAATTCCCGCTGTCAGTTCCCGCACATTCCACCTACATTGCTAGAGGGAATGGTGTCTGAGGCCGAGATGGAGATCCCTTACGAGCTGGTGTTCGACTTTGGTGGTGCACACAGAAAACTAAGAGGACACTGGAAAGGAGTTGCATGCAGCAAGGCAACGTATCAAGTCGATAAGAAAGAGCATCCGTCACAAGGACCACAGCCAGCTGAGGAAAACGAACACCCTTCACCCACTCCCACGCCCGTTGAGGAAAATGGCTCAACATCTTATTGTAACTTAATGTAACGGTCACGTAATGTTTTTATCTTTAAAGCTGTTAACGTTTAACCCTTTTCAACCTTTCGCAATCATGGCCAAGATTTCTTTATACTAGCCTAGATTGTTTGTCATGTAAATCGTAGTCCTTGAGCGTCAGTGGTTCGAGCCAATCATTACTGGCTTCCGCTGTCAATTGTTCGGTGTGTACGCGGTTTGTGAGCCGGTAATTAACGACAGTTCCGAGAGCTACTTGGTTTTATTATCCAACTGCACTTCGCAGAGTACAAATAACGCCCAAACGAGTACAAATATCACATGGTATTTGTACTCCAGAGGACCGGTTAGACGGGTTTTCCTGCCGTTGACCAATCACGCAGGGTGAAATAAGGCGTTTCCGTCTCCGTTTTTACAACGGTTACGTAACGGAAACATGAATTTCCGCAAACGGAAATTTAGGTAACCGTTGCGGGAAACACGAGATACGTTAGGTTTCCGCCACTGCGGAGTCGCGGAAACGCATCCTTAAACTCGTGTATCCGTTAGGTTTACTGTGTTGCGGAATCCTTATTAACCGTTATGTTTCCGCAGCTCAAAAATTTAGCGGACACTCACTTATCCGTCCGGTTTCCGAATAGTAGAAATATGTAAACATAAAGTTAAGTCGCAATCGGATCGGCTCAGGTACGGCATACATAGTATTTGGTTCATCTTGCCAGCTCACGAAGCTAACCATATAATAAATGTGCTTATGTAAATTACTCCCTCCAAGCAAACGTCCAACACTAAGTCAACTTGAGGTATTTCCATGGCCATCCAAATAATATCTATTGACATCAAGCGTTAATATGGCACTGGAAATATTTCCAACCAATGTAGCAGTCGAATTGAAAATGTACGCTGAAAAGCATAGCTTACGCTGCGCAAAAATACGCCGGGGAAAAAGAATAGAAAGCAGATGCCGACATGAGTGAAGCAACAAAACATCTTGCCTCTTTCAAAGAGCAATGTAAGGGCTGGTTGTCAGACAAATCTTGCCTAGAAATCGAGACGATGCTTGGGTATGCAAGTTGGCATGCAGCAACACCAAGAAAACCGAGAGTTGCTGGCGGCGTGGAAGTCGAAAAGGGTATGAGAGCGACGCCAGTAACGACAAAAGGGAAGTGGAATAGCATTACCAAAATGTCGTCAAGGAAAAAGAGATATCTGAAACTTTGGCGGCAAACGTAAGAGATATGGGCTGGGATGCTGCCTGGCTTGCTGCTAATACAATATTTGGGCACCAGGAAGAAGCAGAATGCCACAAAGAAAAGTTAGATTTGCATTTTGACAAGATACACGGAGAAATCACTGTGGCTGAAATTCTGTCGCAAAGACCAGCAATAGATAGTGAAGATAACGCGACATTTGGCGATGTCGAGCCACTCGAAATACTTCCTTTCGATGTGGCGGAGGAACTGAAAGGGTTCGCTACAAAGGCAGCCTGGCACTGTTCTAAGATGCGACTCGGCGATCGTGGAGAGGCAGATGCCGACAAGATTGAAGCGAAGAACCATTACGACTCTTTTAAAGAGAAATGCAAGGGGTTGTTGTCAGACAGGTCATGCGAAGATATCAGGTCCATGCTTTGGAGTACCACTTGGTACGCAGCAAACAAAATAAAGAGCAAAAGGTGCTGGCGGTTTACTAAGCGCAACCAGTACAAAGAGGATGCTGCCAGTGACAAAAGAGGGGTTCAAGCCATGTACCAAGACGTCCTTTACGGAGGAGAAATAACCGAAACTTTAGCGACCAACGTGAGAGAACTTGGCCGGCATGCTTCACGGCTTGCTACACACACCATGAAGACATGATGATGCAAAGCGCGATCAAGCAAATTTGGACTCGTATTTTAACAAAATACGTGGAGATATCAATCTGGTTGGTATGAATTTCATCATGGGCGAAGCTAAAATCTTCACATACCATCGGTTTCAGCTATGGAATTAACGCGAGTTTTAAGGCGGGCTTCTCCGGATTTGGCGAGATTAACTTCGAGCTTTCTTTTAGTTTCTCGCACAGCCACACGTTTGAACAGTCTGTGAGTACTGGTACTACCAAGTCGGTTGAGTTCCCGCTGTCAGTTCTCGCACATTCCACTTACATTGCCAAAGGGATGGTGTATGAAGCCGAGATGGAGATCCCTTACGAGCTAGTGTTCGACTTTGGTGGTGCACACAGAAA